>PVIA01016084.1:0-20274 GCA_004024845.1 Tonatia bakeri | reverse complement strand
ACTTGAACATTCATTTAAATAAAAAAAAAAAGACTTTCAGTGTATTTGCCCATTTCATGATGGGCAATTTAAAAGCACACCTGCCCACACAATGCTGAGTATTCAGCAGTTTTTGACCAAAAACAGCATGACCCTCATGCCCCATTCTCCCCAATGACCCAATCTCACCCTGAGAAACTCTTTTTTGTATGTTTCCCCTTATGAAGAAATTCTTAAAAGGGAAAAACATTTTGCTGATGTGGAAGAGGTGAAAAAAAAAAGCAGTAGCAGAAATACTAAAAGGAATCAAAATTGATATGCTGAATAATTATTTTGAGCAGTGGAAAAAATATCTTGATAGGTGTATTGCATCAAATGGATAGTACTTGAAGGTTACTTACATTTAAACATGTATGGATAAACACATAATTTTTTATAAATAAATTCCAGGTTTTTGGGGTACCCCTCATATAAGTGAAATCATACGGTTTTTAGTTATTTCTGGCTAACTTTTTCCTCTTAGCATAATATTATCAGTGTCTATTCATGCTTTCTCAAATGGCAGTACTTCATCTTTGCTTATGGCTGAGTAGTATCCCATTATTTATAGGCACCATATCTTCTTTATCCAATCTTCTGTCGAAGGACACTTTCATTGTCTCCATGTCTCAGCCACCATGAATAATGGTGCAATGAACAAAGGAGTGTATATATCTTTGAGAACAAATGCTTTTGAGTTTCTCAGGTAGATACCCAAGAGAAATAATACTGGGTCATATAGTAATTCTATTTTAATTTTTTGAAGAATCAGCATATTGACTTCCATAATGGCTATACCAGTTTACATCCCCACCAGAAGTGAATGAGGGTTCCCTTTTCACACAACCTCTTCAATTCTTGTTATTCCTTGTTTTGTTAATAATAGCAATTCTAACAACTTGGTGGTGGAATTTCATTATAGTTTTGATTTTTATTCTCTAATAGCTAGTGAAGTTGAACATATTTTTATATATGTATTGGCCATTTGTATGTTTTATTGAAAGAGGTGTCTATTCAGGCCCTCCACTCATTTTTTAAATGGGAATGATTATTTGGTATTGAGTTGTATGAATTCTTTATATATTTTGGATATTAACCTCTTATCAAAGCTATTGTTTACAAATAATATCTCCCATTTGTATGGATGCCTTTTCTTTTGGACCCTTTCTTTTGCTGTGAAAATGATTTTTAATTTAATTTGGTCCTGTTACTTTATTTTTTCCTTTACTTCCCTTGATTTTTGGGATAAAATTCATAAAATTTTCTCTGTAAACATGGTCCATAAGATTAGTACCTATGTTTTTTTCTACGTAATTTATTATTTCAGATCTTAAATTTAGATCTTTCATCAATTTCAAATTAACTTTGGTACATGGGGACAAACTGTAGTCTAGTTTCATTCTTTTGCATTTCTTACCACCACTTAATAAAGATACTTTTTTTCTTAATTGTGTGTTTTTTGACTCATTTGTGAAAAATTATTTGCTCATACACATGTGGTTTTATTTCTGTGCTCTCAAATCTGTTCCTATGGTCTATGTGACTGCTTTTCTGTCAATTTCATGCTATTTTGATTATCATAGTTCTGTAGTATAATTTGAAATCAAGCAGTGTGATATCTTTGACTTCATTCTTTTTCTTAAGATTGCTTTGGCTTTTGGGGTTTTTAGGGGTTCTATACAACTCTGATGATTTTTTGTTCTATTTTTGTTAATAAAATGGCATTAGGATTTTGATGAGGATTGCCTTAAAGTTGTGTACTGCTTTGGGTAATATAGGCATTTTAATTATGTTGATTATTTTAGTCCATGAATATGGAATATCTCTCCATTTTGTTGATTATTTTTCAATCTGTTATAAAAATGGTTTGTAGTATTCAGGATATCAGGCTTTCACATCCTTTGTTTAGTACTAAGTATTTTATTTCTTTGGTTGCCATTGTAAAAGAATTGTTTTTAATGTCTTCTTATGAAGTTTCATTGCTAGTATATAATAATTGAAAAGGAAAAAAAGAATGCATTCAATTTTTGCACTGGTATTGTATCTGGCAACTTTACTATATTTGTTTACTGTTTCTAATAGATTTGCTTTTTGTGGAGTTTTTAGGGTTTTCTATGCACAGAATCATGTTATTTGTAAAAAAGTAACACTTTTATTTCTTCCTTTCTGACTTCAATGTCTTTTATCCTTCTTCCTATTTGATTGCTCTTACTGGGATTTCCAGAACTATGTTCAATATAAATGGTGAGAGTGGAGGTTCTTGTCTTGTTCTTGATTTCATTAGAAAAGCTTTTAGTTTTTTACCTTTGAGTATGATATTGGCTAAAAGTTTGCCATGTATGGCCTTTATTAGGTTCATGTACTTCTTTTTGACACCCATTTTAAAACTTCTTTTTACTTTAATTTTTTAAAGATTTATTTATTTATTTATTTATTTATTTATTTATTTATTTATTTGAGATCGGGAAAGGAAGAAAGAAAAAGAGGGTGAGAATCATCAACGTGTGGTTGCCTATTGCATTCCCCTTACTAGGGACCCAAACTGCATCCCAGGTATATGCCCTGATTGGGAATTGAACCTGCAATTTACTTCACAATCCAGCAGTCAATCCACTGAGCCACACCAGCCACGGCAATAAAACTTTCTTTAAAAGAGGAAATACATAAAGTGTATCTCAAACTATTAACTATTCTATATGGTTTAAAATAAAGGATACTCTCAATATACATCCAGATTTAAAAATACATGTTGGTTTTGATTTAAATTCTCCATATAGTGTTTTAAACAGCAAGTTCACAGCCAGCTGCTAAATAAATTCTACTGTGCACTGCCATTATCAGGTTTATCTCTTTCCTAAATGGTTTAATTGTGTGCCTAGCAGTTATACTTCTCTTATCAGCTTGTTCCTACCAGCATACAACTAAATATCAGAAAAATAATATAATATTGTCCTATAGAAAAAAGATACTTATCAAGAAAAGCTCCTTTTATAACTTCCAAACATATTTTGATCATTTAATGATGAATGAATAAGAAGTCATATCCCATATATATGCTGTCTAAAAGACACCTCAAAAGAAAAGTTTTGCACTTTTTGAAGGTAAAGGCATGGACAAGAAATATTCCATGCAAATGGAAACAAACAAAATAGGTGGGATAGTTAAATAGGTAACAAAATAGATAAAAATCTATTTTTATATCTACAAAATAGATTTCAAAACAAAAGTCAGAACAAGAGACAAAGAAAGTTACAATGTCTTACTAATGGAATCAATCAAACAAATGTACATAACACTTATAAACACACATGCATCCAATGCAGGGACACCTAAATATATAAATAAAATCTTAGTGGACTTTAAGGAAGAGATCAAAAGCAACACAGTCACAGTAGGGGTTTTGAACACCTCTCTGTCAATAATGGATAGATCTTAAAGACAAAAAGAAAATCAACATTTAAGAGTGACCTTAAATGACACTCCAAATAAAGTGGATTTAGTTGATATTTATAGAACAATTCATCCCAAAGCAACAAAATACATATTTTTTCAAGTGCACATGAAACATTCTCAAAGATAGACTACATGGTAGGACACAAAATAGGTGTTAAAAATTCAAGAAGAGTGAAATAATATCAAGCATCTTCTTGAATAACAATTGTAGAAAACTAGAACTCAACTAATAAAAAACTCAACAACATTAAACACATAAATTCCAATAAGCATGTTATTAAACAATGAATGGGTTACCAATGATATCAAGAAAGAAATCATAAATTACTTGGAAACAAATGAAAATGAATACATAATCCCAAAATTTATTCAACACAGGTAAAAGAGTCTGGAGAGGGAAGTTTATAACATTAAAGTCCTTTCCCAAGAAACCAAGAAAAAAATCAAATAACAATCTAACCTACACCGTAGAGATGTGAGATTTTTTCTGGGCTCTCTATTCTGTTCCATTGGTCTGTCTGTCTGTTCTTATACCAGTACCATATTGTTTGGATATAGTGGCATTTTAGTATATTTGATATCAGGTTTTATGATCCCCCCTACTTTGTTTTTCTCTCTAAAAATTGCCATGGCTATACAGGGTTGTTTATGGTTTCATATGAATTTTTGAAATGTTTGTTCAATGTCTGTCAAATATGTCATGGGTATTTTAATAGGGATTGCATTGAATCTATAAATTTCTTTGGGTAATATGGACATTGTGATGGTGTTAATTCTTCCAATCCATGAAGACTGTATATGCTTCCATTTATTTGTGTCTTTCTTAATGTCTTTCTGCAGTGTTCTGTAGTTTTCTGAGTATAGGTCTTTTACCTCCTTGCTAGGTTTATTCCTAGGTACTTTATTTTTCTTATTACTATAGGAAATGGATTTTTTCCTTTCTGATTCTGATATTTCATTGTTGGTGTATAAAAATGTGTTCTATTTCTAAATATTGACTTTGAATCCTGCTGTTTTGTCAAATTTACTTACTACATCAAGTAGTTTTTTTTATGGAGGCTATAGAGTTTTCTATGTACATTATCATTTAATCAGCAAACAGTGACAGTTTTTCTTCCTCCTTTCCTCCTTTTAAAGGGGGCAAAAGCATAAAAAGAGGCTATTTTTCTCTTGAAAGAATGGTGTTGGGAGATCTGGACAGCTACACACACAAAAAATGAAACTCAATCACCACCTTACTCCAAGCATAAAATAAATTCAAGGTGGATAAAAGACTTAAATATAAATCATGACATTGTAAAAGTCCTAGAGGAGAACATAGGTAGGAAAATCTTAAATATTCTATGCAGTAATATAATCACCAATATATCCCCTATAGCAGGGGTCTCAAACTCATTTTCACCCAGGGCCACATCAGCTTCCAGTTACCTTCAAAGGGCTGAATGTAATTTTAGGACTGTATAAATGTAACTACTCCTTAACTGTTAAGGAGTCGAAATTACATTTGGCCCTTTGAAGGCAACTGCTAGGCTAATGTGGCCCTCAGGAAAATGAGTTTGACCCTCCTGCCCTAGAGCAAGGGACATAAAGGAGAGAATAAACAAACAGGACCTTATCAAGTAAAAAAGCTTCTGCATGGCTAAAAATAATCAGGAAATGAGAAGGGAGGCAACCGTATGGGAAATCATATTTGCAAATGATACCTCATACAAGAGTTTGATCTCCAAAATACATAAAGAACTCACATGACTCTACTCCAGGAAGACAAACAACCCTATTAAACAAAATGGGCAAAGGACCTAAACAGACACTTTTCCAAGAAGGACAGACAGAGGGCCCAGAGACATATGAAAGGATGCTCAGCATCACTAGCCAGCAGAGAGATGCAAATTAAAACCATAATGAGATACCACTTCACATTGGTCTGAATAGCCATCATAAAGAAATCAACAAACAAGTGCCTGCAAGGTTGTGGAGAAAAGAGAACCCTAGTACACTGTTGGTGGGAATGCAGGTTTGTGCAGACATTGTGGAAAACAGCATGCAATTTCCTCAGAAAACTAAAAATGGAACTGCCTTTTACCCCAGCAATACCACTCCTAGAATTATACCCTAAGAATCCCAAAACACCAATTCAAAAAAACCTGTGCACCCCAATGTTCATAGCAGCACAATTTACAATAGCTAAGTACTGGAAGCAACCTAAGTGCCTGACAGTAAACACATGCATCAGAAAAATTTGGTGAATTTAAACAATGGAATACTATGCAGCAGAAAAAAGGAAGGAGCCCCCACACTTTGTTACAGCATGGATGGAACTGGAGAGCATTATGCTAAGTGAAATAAGCCAGGTGATGAAAAACAAATACCATATGATCTCACCTATAAGTGGAACCTAATCAATAAAACAAACAAGCAAGAAAAATATAACCAGAAACATTGAAATAAAGAACAAACTGACAGTAACCAGAGGGGACTGGAGAAAAGGATAATGGGGGAAAACAAGAGGAGGGTTGTCAAGGGACATGCATAAAGGACACATTGACAAAACCAAAGGCATAGGTTCAAGAGTGGGAGGTGGGGATGTGTGGGGGCCTGGGGCCATGGTGTAGTGAAATGGAGACAACTATATTTGAACAACAATTTAAAAAAATGTAACCTACAACAAAAAGAACTAAAAAATAGAGAACAACAAATAAATCCTAGGGCAATTAGAAGGAAGAAATTAATACAGATCAGAGCAGAAATAAATGACATAGAGACTAAGAGAAAAAAAGACAAGTGAAACTAAGAGCTGGTTCTTTGAAAAGATAAACAAGATTGACAAACCTGTAACAAGTTTCATCAACAGAAACAGAGGACCAAATTAATAAAATTAGAAATGAAAAAGGTGAAGGAACAAGTGAGAACACTGATATACAAAGGATTGTAATAAAATGCTATGAACAGTGTGCCAACACATTGGAAAACCTAGGAGAAATGTACAAATTCCTAGAAATATACAACTTCAAAACTGAATCAGGAAGAATCAGAAAACCTGAATAAACTGTTTACAACTAATGAAATTGAAGCAATAATGAAAAACACACAGCAAAGAAAAGTCCTAGACAATGTGGCTTCAGAGGCAAATTTTACCAAACATTCGAAAAGAACTAAGACCTATTCTTCTCAACTATGCCAAAAAATTCAGGAGCAGAAAAGATTTGAAAGCTTTTTTTACAAGGTCAGCATTGTCCTAATTTCAAAACAAGATAAATATACAGCAATGAAAGATAATTATAGGCTATTGTCCCTTATGAACATAAAGACTAAAATTTTCAACAAACAATTAGCATACTAGATCCAGCAATGCATAAAAAAGATCATACATTGTGATCAAGTGGGATATGTCCTGGGGATGCAAGGTTGATACAATATTTGCAAATGAATAAATGTGACACATCACATAAACACAACAAAAGATAAAAATCACTTGATCTTATCAATGGATGCAGAGAAAGCACTCAATAAAATTCAGTGCCATTTATGATAATAAACTCTCAGCAAAGTGGGGATGGAGATATCATACCTTACCATAATAAAATCCAGACATAGAAATTCTACAGCTAATATCATACTCAATGGGCAAAAACTAAAATCATTTCCTTTAAGGTCAGGAACAAGACAAGGGTATGCACTTTCACCACTTTTATTCAGCATAGTACTGGAAGTCCTAGGCACAGCAATAAAAAAGAGCAAACAAACAAACAAACAAAAAAGCATCCAAAATGGAAAAAAGAAAATAAAACTGTCATTATTTGCAGATGGTATGATATTGTACATAGAAGACATTAAAGATTCCACCAAAAAGTTGTTATATCTGATTAATGAATATGACATATTTAAGAATATAAAATTGATATTCAAAAATAAGTGGCATTTTTATAGATCAATAATAAACTATCAGATAGGGAAATTTAGAAAACAATCTCCTTTAGTAATGTGGCAACAAAGAATAAGGTACCTAGAAATAAATTTAACCAAGAAAGTAAAAGCTATACTAAAAATAGCTATAGGACATTGAAGAAAGAAATTGAGTAAGATACAAATATGTTGAAGCATATGCTGTGTTTATGAATAGAAAGAATTAGCATCATTAAAATGTCCATATTACCCAAAGTAATCTATAGATTCAACAAAATTACCATTAAAATACCGATGGTGTATTTCACTGATCTAGAGTAAATACTCTAAAAAATTACATGGAACCAAAAAAGACCCTGAATAGCCTCAGTGATTTTGAGAAAAAAAGAACAAAGTTGGAGGTATTATAATACCTGATAACAAACTATACTACAAGTCCATTGTAATTAAAAAAAAAAAGTCTAGTATTGGCATAAGAACAAGAATATAGATCAATGGAACACAATAAGATGACTAGAAAGAAATACATACCTTTGTAGCCAATTCATATTTGATAAAGGATGCCAGAGCATACAATAGAATAAAGATAGTCTCTTCAATAAATGGTGTTGCAAAAACTGGACAGGTACATGAAAAATGTAACTAGACCAGCAATCTATACTATACACAAGAATAAACTGAAAATGAATAACAATCTTAAATGCAAGTCAAGAAACCATAAAAGTCCTAGAAAAAACACAGACAGCAAAATCTCAGACATCTCTCATAGCAATATTTTTGCTGACATATCTGTTGGAACAAGAGAAACAAAGGAAAAAATAAACAAATGGGACTATATCAAGTTAAAAAGCTTCTGCATATAAAAAAAATCAACAAAATGAAAAGAGAATGCATTGTATGGGAGAACATATTTGCCAATGATGTATCTTACAAAAGGTTAATTTCCAAAATATATAAAGAACTACATAACTCAACATCAGGAAGACAAATAATCCAAATAAATAACAGGCAAAAAACATGGATAGATACTTCTCCAAGGAGGACATACAGATGGCCCATAGATGTACAAAAAATGCTCAACATCACTAATCATCAGAAAGATGCAAATTCAAATGATAATGAGATATCACTCCACACCTACCAGAATGCCTATCATCAATAAATCAACCAACAACAAGTGCTGAAGAGCATGTGGAGAAAAGGGAATCTTAGTGCACTCTTGGTGGAAATAAAGACCAGTACAGTCACTGTGAAAAACATTATGGAGTTTTCTTAAAAATTAAAAATGGAACTGTGTTTTGACATGGTGATCCCACTTTTGGAAATGTATCCTAAGAATCTCAAAACACCAATTCAAAACAATGTATGAACCCCTATGTTCACAGTAACACTATTTATAATATCCAAGGTCTGGAAACAGCCCAAGTACCCATCATTAAATGAGTGGATAAAAAAGTACATTTACACAATGAAATATTAGTACTTAGCAGCTATAATAAAAGAGAAAGAGGAAATTTTACCTTTTGTGACAGCATGATTGAACCTGAAAATTATTATGCTAAGTGAAATAAGATAGTTGGTGAAAGTCAAATACCGTATGATCTCACTTGTATGTGGAATCTAATGAAAAAAATAAACTGATGAACCAAATAGAAATAGAGGCATAGGCACATAGAACAGACTGACAGCTACCAGATTGGTGGGGGGAAGTGAGGAACTGGATAAAAAGAAGATGAAAGGCTTAACAAAATAACATATATACATAAACCATAGACATGAACAACAGTGTGGTGATGGCCAGAGGGTAGGGAAGAAGTTGGCAAAGGAGGAAAAATGTGGATATCTGTAACAGTATAAATAATTAAAACAAAGTAAAAAGATAAATATCACAATGTATAAAAAAAAGAAGGGCTCCTAATATCAACTTACAAATAGAGTATAACAGCCATTGTTAAACAAAGGCCTCTCCTGCAAGCTGTGCTTCAGGAGGAATCCTGCCCTGAACTACCTGTTTGCTCTGTGTCCCTGCTGTCTGAGTCAATCCTTATAAATAACTCCTGGAGTCCTGTTTCAACCAGTAGAACTGAACATTCCCCACTCAACCAAATTTGCATAGATATATCTCATTAGCATCTTTATTGACCAATAAGAGTGTCCCCACTCTGATGAATCAAGACAGTGATTTTGGAACTATTCAAAGTGTGAAGATGTGGGGTCCTTACCTGCATGAGGATGGTCAAATAAGGGATTGGAACGTGGACTTCTCTCCCTATAAATCAGCTTCCTCTGTCTTCGGTAGTGCATTTGCCCTTTATAATAAAGACCAAGTTTCCCCAGCTAGAGTTGAAATGTTAGACATCTTGCTGGAGTGGATGGGAGCAGAGCTGTTTAATGGGAGAGGAACCTTACCAGAGAGAAAACTTGTCTGAGGGCCTTCTCACAGCTGTGCTGTTCCAGGTGCTGTCATAATTGAGCAGTAACACTGTTAAACTGTGTCACAAGTCTGCTATCCTGCAGCCATTCTTATCACAGTTGAGATGTTTGCATTGAATAAAGTTTCCTTTTTCATCACACCCCATGTTAGAAATCCCTGTTGGTATTGCACTGGTATCAATGACCGTTGGTTGATATTATTTAGCATTGTGATAAGTCCTCACTGTTCTAAGACCTTGGGTACATCATAACTACTCTCCTTGCAAATTTCATTGCTCTCTCTGTCATAGGTAAAAAAATGCCATTGCACAGAGAGAAAAATAAATAATATTAGAATAATAATTCAGGTAGAACCAAAGCTACTTAATATTTTACAAGATAATAAAATCTGGGGGTTGTGTCGTTATTAGACAAATGTACGTTAACATGTAACTTTAAAAAATCTAATGCATAATCAATGAGTAAGAAGCATAAGCAAATAGCAAATACATTCTCCTAGAGACTTAAATGATAATTGAGTGAACTTGTTAAAAATTAACTCAGCTGTTGCTAGTGCTGGGCCTAGGGCTGCTTAGCAAGATGTACTGGGCTCGCTGAGGCCAGATAATGCTTGTTTGAGAGGACTTAGAAAAATTTGAAGTATTATGCAAGACATTTGAATGGAAAAACTAGTGGAAACAGTTTGTGTGAGCCCAAAAGTTGGGTGGGGTGGAACATCAGGAAATCACCAGAGTGAGGCAAATAATATGAGCCAGGTTAATGGAGTCTCAGATATGGCACCTGCCTGAAAGCTCTGTGTGGGAAGGACTCAGAAAAGAAAAATGGTCCCTGCCACCACTTATGTTTGGGAGAACACTGTCCTCTGGCTCTTGTCCTAATGCCAGACACTTCAATTTCTCCCGGTATGCCACTGGTGCCTTTCAAGCTTCTGCCCTGGTGCTGGAGCTCAAAGGGAGTGAGTCTGAGTAAATCCATGTGTGGGCCCTTTATGAGGAACTGTCTTGGAATCCAGGAGTTTCTGTCTTCCACATCCTGAACTCCAACCTATTTTCAAAAATAGTGACAGAAAACTTCCCTAATTTGGTGAAGGAAATAGACATACAAGTCCAGGAAGTACAGAGTCCCAAACAAGATGAACCCAAAGAGGACCACGCCAAGACACATCATAATTAAAATGCCAAAGGTTACATACAAAGAGAGAATCATAAAAGCAGCAAGAAAAAAGCAGTTAATCACCTACAAGAGGGCTCCTATAACACTGTCAGCTGATTTCTCAAAAGAAACTTTGAAGGCTAAAAGGAATTGGCAAGAAATAGTCAAAGTGATGAAAAGCAAGGATCTACAATCAAGATCACTTTACCTGGTAAAGCTATAACTTGGAATCAAAGATCAGATAAAGGTTTCCAAGACAAGAAAAAACTAAGGAGCTCATCATCACCAAACCATTATTATATGAAATGTTAAAGGTGCTTATTTAAGAAAAAGAAGAAGATAAACAATATGAACAATAAAATGGCAATAAATACATATCTATTAACAATCGAATCTAAAAAACAAAATAAGCCAACAAGCAGAACAGAAAGAGATCATAGATACAGAAAATGTTTTGATGGTTTTCAGATAGGAGAGAAGTAGGGTGGATTGTCAAAAAAGGCGAAGAGATTAAGAAGAACAAATTGGCACTTACAGAATAATCGTGGGAGTGTAAAGTACAGCATAGGAAATAGAGTAGCCAAAGAACATGTGTGCATGACCCATGGACACAAACAGTGGTGTGGGGATTACCTGAGGGAGTGGGGGGAGAATGGGTGAAGGTGGGTAATTGGAGCAACTATAACAGCATAATCAATAAAATATATTTTAAAAGTTGCCTCAAGATGACTTTGAATGGATACACTATTCTCTTTTGATTTCCAAATTTTGGGTAGTTTTAACATATTCCATTCATTTATTTATTCATTTATTCATCACAGTAGTTTATGAATTCCTTCTTTTCTTTGTCATTCAGCCTTTTACAAACTTGTTATGAAATTTACTGTTTTTTTCACACAAACTGAAATTCAAATTGTGATACCCTTGACTTTCATAAAACTAAGTCCCCTTGCTTGAGCTGTACGTGTCCAGTGGTATCCTTGCACTCATCACTGCTGAACTACTTCACAAAGTGAACTTGCCTACAAGTCCTCTGAATCCCCTGGGAATCATAGCCAGGTTTCCGCTACTATGTGAAAGTATGAAATCTTTCATAAACCCAAATGGTGTAAAGCAAAGAAGCAACTTCCATTAATTTAAAAACCAAAATCCTCCTCGAATTTATTTTCACTAAACAGGTACTAATGTAGCTCTTTTGTAAAATCAAAGTGGTATGATGCAAATTTTCAAAAAGCCAAGGATACCTGTAGAACTTTGGCATGCATTGAACATAGGAGCTTAAGGACCGCTTTATCTCCAGTGTGCATTCAGAGCTCAAGCACACACATCCTTTGACCTATTCCCAGGAAGAAAATGCACACAGCTGGTGTATGGTGTCAGAAGCAGGGATCAATTAAAAGTTCAAAGGAAGAATATAGGGAAGGTGTGCTGATGGGAACTCTAGAGTCTGAGTAAAGTAAGTCTAATGAGCTCTGGTAGTGACAAACTTATATTTCTGAAAGAAAATTCACCCTTGGAAATGGTGTCTGAGCTTAGACATGTCTGTGGTACGCAAGCTCTGGGCAATCCACCAAAAGAGGAGGATGCTAGATGGTGGAAGACCACTGTAATAGCCTTCACACTACTATTTCATCTATGGAAGGAATTTACCAAATAGAATTTGCATTCTTTCACTTCCATACACCCCTTAGCTCCCATCTCATCCCCACACAAAGAAATAAAAAGCAACAAAGAAAACTAATTACTTTTGTAAAAAAAAAAAAACCCAAAATTATAAAATAGATTAAACTGCATATCAGATCACCATTCACTTAGCTTGCCAAGTCAATCCATATAGTTGTGGCTTAGCAGGGATCTGACTTTGTCAAATGTGATTTGTTTTGTGGCAAGAAAGCTTTTGATCTGGGCATTAAAGTCATCTGGGCTGGGAGAAGCAATTTCTGTCAGCAGGAAGCCGTGGAGCTGTGGGTTAGACCTGCCTAAAGTGAGGGGAAGGTTTTAAGTTACCTTATATGATCAAAAGCAAATAGAAATAGTCATCTTTGGTCCCATGAGAGTAGAGGTTTGTGCTTTTCTTTCCTATCTGCCTAAAATATGGTTTTGCAAACAATTATATTTTTTTGTTCCTTGAAATGTTAATCTTTCTTCTTTACTCAATATATTTTCGAGATTTCTGCCTGTGTAAATCAGCAATATTTGTTTCTAGCATGACAGACAATTCAGTTGCCACGGAGAATTTGATTTTTTATGTCAAGGCATTTTCAGCTTCCTGGGCTTTTGGACTAATGAAGAGGCTTAAAACTCATGCCTATCTTTGGCACAGAATTAGTGCACACGTTTTCCTCCTTTGACCAACACTGGTTGCAAATAAGGGTACATGAAGGTCTTAGGAAATGGCTTTTCAGTTTGGCATTATTGGTTCCTCCATGGAGAGATATGGATTGGGAAGAGTGAAGGAATCAGTGTTTCACAATTAGCATGCTATCAGCTGTCTAGGGACTTGTCCCAGATAACTAGGTAACAATCCTGAAATTCCAATTTTACAGGCAGCACTACAACACCTGCTTGCAAAAAAGAGTGCACGTCTCCCACCCGAATTGATTGAGCTAGACCTGATATGGATAGAATCTAATCTGTTTTACAAGAAAGGGGGGTATATAGAAATATGTCACTGGATTTCCCACTCTCCCTTTGAAGAGTTCCTTCCTTTTTTATGCACCTTTCCTTTATTTTGTCCTGTCCTAGCTGTCCCAGGATGTCAAGGCTCAGATTCTGTGCTTTCCTCTATTATTTTCTATGTACTCTCCCTTGCTACTGGAAGTATGGACCCTGAATGGAAACATAAGCATTACCTATCAGTGTGTTAGGAATGCAGAATCTTGACCTCTGTCCCAAATCTACTGGATCAGAATGTGAGCTTTAACAGCTCCTGAATTTGCAAAGTCAAATTTGAGATGTACTGTTCTAAGTGCATCCCTGAATCTCCTGCCTCTTCAGTTCTTATCTGTATATTTTTCTTTAATCTGGATCTCTGGGGTAGGAAAATATGGAAGTGTTAACCTAAAAATAAAAGGCCTTTCAAATGGAGAGACAACAAGCATTTATTTGAGATCGAAGAATAGCTGTTCCTGATGTACTGATTCAGGCTGAAACCCAAATAGTGTTTCTATTAGTAGACAAAGGCAATGGGGTTTTTATGGGAAAGGGGAAACCACTACATCAATAGAAGGGAGTCACTTCGATTGATGCAGATAAGTTAATATGGTGACACTAATTCTAAATAATGTTTTTAATTTTCAGTCTAAGAGCCATCAGGCTGGCAGTCATAAATCTGCTTTCTTGTTATCTTTGTAAATAGTTCTTTGGGGCACAGTGTTATTTTACAAGTAGTCCAAAGGTTATCACCCTGTTTTAACCTTAAACGTTTTGAGACATAAGACTTACAAGGCAGGTTCTCTGGCATGGTGGCCCCAGCTCCATTTTAAAGTGGCTCTGTTATAGTATTGTCTATAGAAGAAAAACAAAGATGGCTAAGTAATTATAAATAAGAAACTGCTAAAAACCAGAATCTTAAGCTTTATTTTTATCATATTAGTACTCTGAGGTAGCTGGTATTACTTACATTTTTAAAAATGAGTAAATAGATTCTAGAGAGGTCAGGTTACTGACCTAAGAATACACAGCTAATTATTGGTAGGACTTGGATTTGGATTTAAGTCTGTCTACTCCATACAAACAAATATTTTATTCATATTAATCTAATATCTTAATCTGAGTAAAAATGTCATTGGCACAATAGTCACCCTTTCAGGTAATTTTGATATTTCTACTAACATTTTCAGTGTTTTGATAACAAAGACTGGATTTTTCAAGCATCAACATAGAAAGATATGGACACCCATGCTTCTTCAAAGCTCCTAAAATCAAACAGTGGCCTAATATACTTATGGGAATATTATTCTTGATCTAAATGTTTAAATAATGTAGTAGGCCTCTTCTCTTACTAAGACAGCTAGATCATTGATATACGGGGTCTGGCACAAATAGCACTCATTTTTATTCAAAGACCTTTTTATTAAAAAATCATAAGTGTGTAATTTTGTAACATAACAATATCAAACTCAAGCACACCACATGACATTTTAGGTGAAATATTCAACTGCAGATGAAACTATAAATTATTGCACCCATATTATTACCCTACCAACCACACTCAAGCAGGTGTTACTTTTGTAGGACCCAATGTATATACAATGCATAAGAGACACAGGATGGAAATCTGTAACTGAACACAGGCCTTGAGATCCTGTTTCAAATGTATATAAATTCAATGCAATGAACTTTTCTAGTCAGCCAGAATAAACGCAAAGCAAAATTATGTTAAGCAATGAAGTGGGAATTATATGAACACTTTGGCTCTGTAATACTATAATGCTTCCAAAATTCTACACATCAACATTTGACAAAATAAAAGTTAGAGATAAGCCTGTATAATTCACCCAGTATTTTTATTTTTTTCTGGTACCTGGTTACTTCTTTTGACAGGCCAAGCAGAGATTTTTTTTTTCTAAGTGCCATCCTTTAAAATGCTTGCTCAGTGAATCACCATTGATACCACTAATATTTTGCAAAGACAAGATCTCACTCAACTTCTCAGTTCACTGCATTTAACTTAAATTGTAGTAACCTAAAAATATAGTAATAGAATTAGGAGCAAGATAATTAATGGCATATATTTGTCTGATGATTAACAGTTTACTACTGTATTTTTAACAGTGTCAAATCAGAAGGAAATAGGACATTGCATTGAATAGCATATTATATAGTGGATCCTCTTGCTTTGTCTAACCAGCAGTAATTAGAGAGGATCTACTCAATTGATTTATTGAATTCATGTAGAAAAAGATTTTTACTTAGAATATTGTGGGAATGCCATTTTAAATGTGAGCTAAAGATTATTGCGTTCCTCATATGGTAAAAATGGTAACATAAACCAAACTCTAAGGAATTAGAAAACAGGAATTGATATAAACATGCAGCTCATTTTTCTCTAGGAACCCAGCTTGAATGTTCGCTATCCAATGGAGGTGCCTTCCTTGGGGCCCCTTTACTAATTTCAAGCTATACTTACCTTACTTATATTCTATACCAACAGTTGCTTATGTCTCGAATTTAGTTTTCTAATCAATATACATGTTTGATGAAAATCCAGACTTTATAAATGAATCCTTGTGATTTGTTTTGTTAAAGACTTGTTTCTAAAGAATCTCTTCCACAAAAGTGCAAAGCACAAGAGAACAATCAGTCATTATCCTTGGAACAGTTTTGTTAGGTTAATTATGTGTTCAAGAGACAAAAACTCACCACCCTGGAAAAAATTCATTAGCTTGAAAAATATTATATTATTAAATTAGGCACATGGAGATTGAGAGGTATCTATGTTTCTATTTCTTGAGTAGTGTGGTTGTTATAAACATATTCACCCTGTAATAATTAATTAAGCCAAATATTTCTTTAGTGAGATTTTTCTGTGTCTGTGTTTTGTATTTAAAAAAAAGAATTAAAAATAAAATTTTTAATGAGGACTTGCTCCAGAGCTGGTGCATTTGGTTCATAGATGCAATCCTCAACACTGACTTCATTCTGGAGCTAATGTATATAAATTCAATGCATCTGCAAAACGCAATGTTTGGGGAAAGAGAACCCATGATCTGGCAGGGGAGAATTCTCTTCAGGCCATTCAATTGTGGTTCCTCAGAACTACCCTATGGCGAGCACCACCTGGGAACATGTTAGCAAATGCGGATTATCTGATTTATTCCAGACCACCAAAATTAGAAACTCCAGTAAAATAACTTAGAAACCCCTGTTTTTCCAGGCTCTTTCAGGTAATTTTGATGCACTAAATTTTGAGAACCACTTAGAGCAATAAGCATTTTCAGGACTCAGGGCCCAGGATCTAGGACACAGACCAGCCAATTTATCCAATTGCAAGACCTTCCTTATGTCCATTTAGACATAATATTGCCATATATCATTTCCTGAACCCATCACAGTAAAAGGGAGGTGGAATTACCTGACTGGATTTAGGCTACTGGTCTGATATGGAGTAAAATAATAATTAATCAAGACACCTCTTTCTCTTTCTTGAGCTGTATCTCCTGCCTTTTATTTGGTTACATTGCACAGTTCCCAGTCAAAGGAGTAACTTCCTGTTGGAGTTTTGAATTGATGCTAGAGTTTTTCTCTTGGATAGAAATATAACAAGATAAAGTTTGGGGGCTAACACTATTAAGCACACTTCTTTTTAAACCATGCTGTGCTCATAGTCAAGAAACATTTGATTTGTCGTATATTATCTTATTTGATCCTTGATAAAGTAGACACAAAGTGTATAACTTTTAGAAAAGTAGATAAATTACCTAACAAAGTTGTGGGGGGGCTCTGCACGCAGAGCACCTACCCCCCACCGCCACGGATGAGAATAAGTCTACCAAGACATGATCTGCTTGGGGAGGAAAGGTGGCAGATCTCTCAAAGGAGAAGGACCAAGAGCCTTTTCTTCAATGGCTTTTATTGCGTTGGTTTACACAGGAATTCAGGTAAAACTCATTACTTATTGCCAGGAAGTATGGATCAAATAACAAGGAACTCTGAGGGCCTATTTTGAGTAAGGGTCAAAGAGCTGTAAAACTTTGAGGAACAAATTTACTTCCTCCTTGGACCCTTCTCATTCAATTGAGAGCATTCTAAACAAAGCAGGTTTCACAGGATTTTACATATTCTTTCTTAGGACTGATCACCCAGGGAACCCGCCCTTTTCAGCACAGGGCTGCACCACCCTCCATCATTGTTTCAGGCTTAGATGGAACAAGGGAACTAAGGCAGCCAAGAGATAAGGAGATTTTCTTGCAGATGGAATGAGAACTCAGGCTTTGTCAAAGCCGAGGGGCGAGGGTCCATCACCCCCTTTTGCTGTAGACCCAAAGTCCTTCCTTGGGGGCCTCCCATGTGATCGTGCTTGTCTTAGGTTGTTCCCCCCTTGTGGAATCTTACCCATCATTGGCTAACCAACTAAGCATTGAGGATCAGGCAGGGTGAAGTAAAAGGAGCAGAAGCGGCACTTCTGCCAGGGAGATAAGCTTGTCTCCTTGCTGGCTTACAGTTCCAAGGTCATTCCTTCAGCCTTAGCCTTGGAAGGGATTACAGCTTCTGATACCAGGCAGGGTGGTTCCTAGCACAAAGTCACAGAGTAGAAAGTAACAGTTTCAACACAAACATCAGACTTGGACTGGGCACTGGTTTTCAAACCAAAGTGCCCCAAAAAAGCAAGAAAGGTGTAGGTGGTCAACTGTACTTAATAGAGGGAAGTTTTTAGAAGTTTTAAGTGCTAATGCCAACAGTATGAGATTTACAGTATTTTTTTTTTACCATTCTATCACAGTTGACCCAATTTTACCCCATTGCTCTACACTGCCATGCCCACCACCCACTCCACAGTCAACCCTACCCTCGCGTTCATGTACTTGAGTCATTTATACATGTTCCTTGACTAGACCCTTTCCCTTCTTTCCCTCCTTTGCCCCCCTCTGACTTGGTCACTGTCAGTCTGTTTTTATTTCCATGCATCCAGTTCTGTTGTCTTGTTCATTGTGTTCCACTTATAGGTAAGATCATATGGCATTTGTCTTTTGCCACCTGTCTTATTTCACTTAGCATAATATTGTCCAATTCCATCTATGCAGTTACTCCATCTAGTCATTCCATCTATGCAGAAGAAAGGTAGGCATTCCTTCTTTCTTTCTGCTACATAGTATTCCATTATGTAAATGTACCACTGTTTTTTGACCCACCCGTTTACTGATGGGCACTCAGACAGTTTCCAGCACTTGGTTATTGTATATAATGCTGCTATGAACATAGAGGTACAATGAGTCTTTTGAATTGGTCTTTCAGGATTATTAGGGTATAATACCAACAGTGGAATTGCTGGATTCAAAGGCAATTCCTTGTTTAGTTTTTTGGGGAAATTCCATGCTGTTTTCCACAGTGGTTGCACCAGTCTTACTTCTTTCTCAAGATTGCTGAGGCTATTCAGGGTCTGTTTTGGTTCCATTTAAGTTTTTGAATTATTTGTTCTAAATATTTGAAATATGTCATTGGTATTTTAATAAAAATTGCATTGAAACTATAAATTGGTTTGGATAGTACGGACATTTTAATGATGTTAATTAATTACTTCAATACATGAACACAGTATAGGCTTCCACTCATCTGAATCTTCCTTAATTTCTTTCTTCAGTGTTCTGTAGTTTTTTGAATACAGGTCTTTTACCCACTTTATAAATTTTATTCCTAGGTGCTTTATTTTTCTTGTTGTTATAGTAAACATTATTTTTTCCTAGTTCTGTTTCTGCTTTTCATTGTTGGTGTACAAAAATGTCTTTGATACCTGACTATTGACTTTGTATCCCATTTTTGGCCAAATTCACTCATTAGATTGAGTAGTTTATTGGTGGAGCCTAAAGGGTTTTCGACATACACTATGATGTCATTTGTAAATAATGCCACTTTTAATTCCTCCCTTCCAATTTGGATATTTTTATTTATTTTTCTTGTCTGATCACTATGGCTATAGCTTCCAATACTATGTCAAATTAAAGTGGTAAAAGTGGAAAGCCTTGTCTTGTTCTTGATCTTAGGGAAAGGGCTTCTAGTGTTTGCCCATTGAGTAAGATGTTGACTATAGGTTTGTTGTATATGACTTTTATTATGTTGAGGTATGTTCCCTCCTCTTCCTCTTTGCTGAGTGTTTCTATCATGAATGGGTGCTGTACTTTGGTGAATGCTTTTTCAGCACATATTTATATGATCATGTGATTTTGTCTTTCATTTGTTTATATAGTATATTACTTTTACTGATTTGCAAATATACCATCCTGGCATCCCTGGGATGAATCCCACTTGATCATGGTGCATGATCTTTTTAACATACTGCTGGATATGTGGCAATATTTTGTTGAAGATTTTATCTTCTATGTTCATCAGTGATATTGGTCTATAGATTTCTTTTCTTGTGTCTTCACCTCATTTTGGAATTCGAATAATATGGCCTCATAGAAAGAGTATGGGAGTCTTCCCTCTTCTTGAATTTTTTGGTATAGTTTGAGGAGGATAGGAGTTAGCTGTTCCTAGAAGTTTTGCAAAATTCACCTGTTGAGCCATCCGGTCCAAGGCTTCATTGTGCCAGGTGTGTTTTGATTGCTACTTCAATTTCACTAGTGGTTATTGGCCTATTCAGACTTTCCACTGAAC
>PVIA01016083.1:0-20264 GCA_004024845.1 Tonatia bakeri | reverse complement strand
TCAAGAAAGATATTGACAGCAACACAATTTTAGTGGGGAAATTCAATACCCCACTGTCACAGATGGACAGATCTTCCGAACAAAATATCAACAAAGATATCGTGGCATTGAACAATACCCTAGATGAAGTGGACTTGACTGATATTTACAGAGTCCTTCATCCCAAAGAAGCTAAAGACACATTCTTTTCAAATGTACACGGAACACTTTCAAAGATAGACCACATGATAGGACACAAAACAAGTCTCAACAATGTCAAGAAAATCAAAATCATACCAAGCATTTTCTTGGACCAAAAGGGACTGAAACTAGAAACCAACCCCAAGGAAAAAAAGGCAAAACACTCAAAATCATGGAGATTAAATAGCATCCTATTAAACAATGAATGGGTCAAAAATGAAATTAGGGAAGAAATCGAAATGTTTCTGGAAAGAAGTGAAAATGAACTTACCACAACCCAAAACTTATGGGACACAGCAAAGGCAGTGTTGAGAGGGAAGTTCAGAGCGATACAGGCATACCTAAAAAAGATAGAAACATTTCAAACAAACAACCTAACCCTTCATCTACAAGAATTAGAGAAACAAAAACAAAGACAGCCCAGAGCAAGTAGAAGGAAGGAAATAACCAAGATCAGAGCAGAATTAAATGACATAGAGACTAAAAGCACAATTCTAAGGATCAATGAATCCAGGAGCTGGTTCTTTGAAAAGATAAACAAAATTGACGAGCCTTTAAGCAGACTCATCCAGAGAAAAAGAGAGAACACCCAAATAAACACAATAAAAAAGAGTAGAGATTACAGCTGACACCACAGAAATACAAAGAATTTTAAGAAATTACTATGAATAATTGTATTCCAAGAAATTCGAAAACCCAGATGAAATGGACAAATTTCTAGAAAAATATAATTTTCCAAAACTAAATGAAAAAGAAGCAGAAAACCTGAACAAACCAATAAGAGCAAAAGAAATTGAAGCAGTAATTTAAAAACTCCCAACACACAAAAGCCCTGGACCAGACGGTTTCACAGGAGAATTCTGCAAAGCATTTAAGGAAGTGCTAACCCCTATCCTTCACAGACTATTTCAAAAAAATCCAAAAAGATGGAAGGCTCCCAAACTCTTTTTATGAGGCCAACATCATCCTATTTCAAAAACTAGATAAAGACACAATGAAGAAAGAAAACTTCAGGCCAATATCTCTGATGAACAGTGACGCTAAAATCCTGAACAGAATACTGGCAAACTGCATCCAACAGTACATTAAAAAGATCATCCACCACGATCAAGTGGGTTTCATCCCAGGGATGCAAGGATGATTCAATATTCACAAATCAGTAAATGTAATACATCATATAAATAAAAGCAAAGACAAAAATTGCATGATCATATCAATAGATGTGGAAAAAGCATTTGATAAAGTACAGCACCCATTTATGATAAAAACACTCAGCAAAGTGGGAATAGAGGGAACATTCCTCAACATAATAAAGGCCATATATGAGAGACCTACAGCGAGCATCATACTCAACGGGCAACAACTAAAATCTTTTCCACTAAGAACAGGAACAAGACAAGGTTGTCCACTTTTATTCAATATAGTATTGGAAGTTTTAGCCACAGCAATCAGACTAGAAAAGGAAATAAAAGGCATCAAAATTGAAAAGGAGGAAACAAAACTGTCATTTTTTGTAGATGACATGATAGTGTACGTAGAAAATCCTATAGACTACCAAAATACTGCTCGGCCTAATAAACGAATTTGGCAAAACAGCGAGATACAAAGTCAATATCCAGAAATCAAAGGTATTTATGTACACCACCAATGAATCAACAAAAGCAGAAATCAAGGAAAAAAATCCCATTTGAAATAGCAAAAAGAAAAATAAAATACCTAGGAATAAACCTAACCAAAGAGGCAAAAGTCCTATATTCAGAAAACTGTATACCACTGAGGAAAGAAATCAAGGAAGACACAAACAAATGGAAGCATAGCATGTTTCTGGATTGGAAGCATTAATATCATTAAAATGTCCATACTACCCATAGCAATTTACATGTTCAGCGTGATACCTATTAAAGTACCAGTGGCTTATTTCACAGACATAGAACAAATATTTCAAAAATTTATATGGAACCATAAATGACCCCAAATAGCTGCTGCAATTTTGAAAAAGAAGAGTAAAGTGGGAGGGATCACAATACCTGACACTAAACTATACTACAAGGCCACGGTAATCAAAATAGCCTGGTACTGGCATAAATACAGGCACACAGACCAATGGAACAGAACAGAGAGCCCAGAAATAAACCGAAGCCTCTACAGTCAGTTGATATTTGACAAAGGAGGCAGCAACATAAAATGGAGTAAAAATAGCCTCTTCAACAAATGGTGCTGGGAGAACTGGACAGCTACTTGCAAAAAAAAAAATGAAACTAGAACACCAACTTACACCCTTTAAAAAAATAAATTCAAGATGGATAAAAGACTTAAATATAAACCATGACACCATTAAAGTCCTAGAGGAGAACATAGGTAGGAAAATCTCAGATATATCACACAATAACTTTTTTACTGACATGGCAGATCCATTTTCAGTTTTCTGAGGAAATTCCATACTGTTTTCCGCAGTGGTTGTACCAGTCTGCAGTCCCACCAACAGTGCACAAGGGTCCAAGCAGCACATATAGAAGATCCAAAATCACATGAAACGATGTTCAATATCGTTAGCTATCAGAGAGATGCAGATTAAAACCACAATGAGATACCACTGCACACCAGTCAGAATGGCCATCATAAGCAAAGCAAGAAACAACAAGTGTTGGAGATGTTGTGGAGAAAACAGGACCCTTGTGCACTGTTGGTGGGACTGCAGACTGGTACAACCACTGTGGAAAACAGTATGGAATTTCCTCAGAAAACTGAAAATGGATCTGCCTTTTGACCCAGCAATTCCACTGCTGGGACTATATCCTAAGAATCCTAAAACACCAATCCAAAAGAACCTTTGCACCCCAATGTTCATAGCAGCACAATTTACAATACCTAAGTGCTAGAAGCATCCTAGATGCCTGTCAGTAAATTAATGGTTCAAAAACTATGGTATATTTACACAAGGGAATTTTATGCAGCAGAAAGAAAGAAGGAGCTCCTACCTTTTGCAACATCATGGATCCAACTGCAAAGCATTATGCTAATGAAATAAGCCAGGCAGTGAAAGATAAATACCATATGATCTCACCTTTAACAGGAAGCTAAACAACAAAACAGACAAACAAGCATAATATAGTCAAAGACACTGAAATAGGCGACAGGCAGAAAGTGACCTGAGGAGAGAGAAGAGGGTGTTTCGGCGGAAAAGGGGAAGGGTTTACAGGAACAAAGTTAAAAAACACATGGACAAAAACTAGGGGGAGGTTGGTAATGGGAGGGAAGTTGGGAGGGAGGTGTGGGTGGACTTGACTGGCAGTTAAGGGGAGAAAACTACACTTGAACAATGATTAAAATAAAATTAAAATAATAAAAAGAAGACCATTTCACAATCATGTCTGAATACATACAAATCATGAACATTATCTATGCCACAGAATATCAAATTTCTCACATTCTGGCTAGTTTGAAGGACCCATGTTTCTTAACCAATTACAGCTGTAGACCATATTCAGCCTGCCCTATGCACAGACAACTTTAATTAAAATATCCATTCATAGAATGATCCCATTTTCTTGACAGAATTAGATCTAGAACAAAGCCCTGCTTCCCTAAAGCCTCTCCAAAATCATGTAATACAATCCCAAGCCCTTTCTATATAAATTCTTTCTATAATAAGTTTCTGATCCCTAAGAAATATCTCATGATTCCTCATGACATACATTCTTCATTTTGCTTAAACAGTTTTGTGTACCTAGTGTGTTTCTAGAGGGCATTGTCATAAATGGAGGTTCCAGGGAGATTTCACCTGATGCACTTACTGTCTTCTTTGGATCAGGACTCAGTGCAGTAAAAGTGAACACATCTGAGATCCCTAGCATTCTTTGTTTGATATGCTTCCTTGTCCATGGATAAATTGTATGCTCTATTTATTTAACTGGAACAATTTCAAAACAGACGATTTGGAATAGCACTGACCACTTTGGGGAGCTTCTGACATGAACAAAAGTGTTCCTTGAGGGATACTTTAGAATAAAAAGCAAAGAACCCTCATGAGATTAAATGTGTTGTCAAAAGAGAGATAATTCTTTTAATGTGAGAGACATTCTCTCCTTTTTTTGTGCTTTGAGGATTAGCAAGTGCTAGCTTGTTAACTTTATGGTTTGATAAAATTGTCAAGGGTCCAAGTTACTTCAACGTCAGCTGCATGTCACTCTTCTTTTGTGTGTATATGTAAAATCTATTTTTCTGCATCTAAACATTCTTCCCTCTCCATGTCTGGAGCTGGCTCCTTTCTTTCACAATTCCCACTTCTATTTCCCCTCTTATGAATCTTTAAAGATTAACTGATCAAAAATAATTCAGCTATTGTTCATGTACTCTAAAAGGTAAAAAAAAATTACTAAATGGTGTTTCTTTTTGAGGTATTAAAATTACATATACATGATAACCTTTGTACTACAGTTACAAAATAATAATAAAAGGCTTTAGTTTCAAGATAAAATATTTAGCGCAATTTAGAATTGTAGTAAAATTAGTTTGCCTCATAAGAACAATGTTAGTATAATATTTTGGTTCGTTCAAGATTGGGTTAAATTTACTTACAAATATTTGTTATTTTCCACATTGGTTTGATGAGTTTTAAAACTTATCATTGTTTCTACAGATTATGTAAAATTATATAATATTTCTATATATATAGAAAATTATATTAAATTCAATTGAATGATAACTGAAGTCTATTTATAAAGAGTTTAATGAAATTCTTAAAATTCTATGAGTTATAAAGATTTAGTGTGTTAAGTAAATGGTAATTTTCAGATCTCTACCTAACTTTCGTGTCTTATACCACAATTAGTCAATAAATAATCTTTTAATTTCAGTACGCTTAACAAATACAAAATACTGGTCACCAAACATTTTACTTTATTAATATTTTAAAAAATAACAACACAGATCAAAAAAGGTGGAGGAGTGAGTGGAAGTTACATTTAACTTCCATCCAGAACCAATCTGGAATTAAAACTAAATTGTGGAGTAATCACAACTTGTTCATGCACCCAACTGGGATCCCTAACTGATCTTCTGAAGAACAGAGTGAACACCCAAAGGAATCCCAGCTTACATGAAGTTGGGAAGTCTAAAAGTGCAGAGGATGTTGAAAAACAGATGGTAAGGAGGTTGTATAGAAATAGTAAGGTCCCTGAGAACTGTGCACAGACCGTGATTACTGTGGTCAGCAGCCTGGGGCCTGGGACACTGTCTGCCTTTGAAAGAGAGCTGGATCAGCAATCAAAACTTTGCAGCTCCTTCCCCTCCTAGAGCAGGGAAGCCAGTCCAGCACTAGGAGAGACCTAAATGCTTGAAATCACTGGGGGGAATAAAGATGCAATGAGAGATGCACAGAGGTGGTGTTCCCCTGCTGGGACTGTAGTTGCCAGATGAAACAGTACCAGAGAAATTGGGGAGCTGGGTGACACATGGAGATGGGAGAAAAGTTGGGCCACAACAGACACTGAACCAGATAGTCTCAGGACTAGTCAGAGATTTTGCTTGTTAAGAATGGTGGACCAAAATCTCAGCCACTGTTTACAGAACTTTTGCATACTGTGGTGGGACCAATGAAGAGGGAGGAAGAGGGGTACCATTTGCCCTAAATCAGGGCACCTCACAGACTGATCAAAGTGGGGCAGTAGGGGCTCATAGGGGTAGCAATCCCCAGACAGACTTAATTTAATAGGGGAACTAAACTGGCCTGAAGGGAATTTGTGAGTTTGCAGTGCCCAGACCAGCAAGGAGGGAGGAAGGGTGCAAGTTGCTCCGGCTTGGTACACTTCACCAAATAATCAAATGATGGCACAAAGAGGTGGATTAAAGGCACCAGACTTGCACATATGGACAATGGGGGCCACACAACACTCTGAAGGTTGGGCTGCAGATTTGACAGCTGTGAATATTGGAGTCCAGACTGATGCCCAACACAGAACCACAAGAAAGAAAAAACAATGGAGACCAGCTCCCCTCTGCCCACAACATCTAGGAAGACCAGTAGAACCTACATGGTGAGTTCAAAATCAGCAGTAGACATTTTTTTTCTTTTTTCTTCCAAGTATAATACAATAAGACCTTGATTTGTGAAAGGATGAAAGACAGATCCAGATAGAGATCAGAAGGCAAACACCAACAAAAGAGACAGAATTCACTTTGTTATCCTATAGAACTTGCATTTTATTTTGTACTTTTTACTTTTTGTTATTATTGTTATTTTTATTAGTATTTATTTTTTTATTTCTCTTCTTTCCATGTATTTTTCATGGTGTTGTCTGATTTTGTGTTTGACAGATTTTCTTTGTTCTCCCTTTCATATTGCATTTTAATTTCTCTTCCTTCACTTCAATAGTATTACTATACCACACTACTCTTGGTAAAAATAAAAATTTACTTTTTATTCAGAACATATATTTCCTTTTAAAGTATATTTTATAGATTATACTATTATAGTTCTTCAGAATATTTTTCTCCTCTTTATTTCCTCTCCTCCCTGCACCCACTACCCTCTAGTATCCTCCCCTTAGTTCATGTCCATGAGTCAAACATATAAGTTCTGTGGCTTCTCTCCTACACTATTCTTAACCTATCCCTGTCTATTTTATACCTACAAATTATGATTCTTATTCCCTGTACTTTCCTCCCCATTCTTCCCCTCCCCCTCCACACTGAAAACCTTCCATGTGAGGTCCATTTCTCTGGTGGTCTTCCTGTTCTATTGGTTTTCTTAGTTTTTGTTTTTTTAGGTTCAGTTGTTGATAATTTGCTGCCATCTTACTGTTCATAGTTTTTAATCTTCTCTTTCATATATATGTCCCTTTAACATTTCATATAATTAGGGCTTGTTAATAATGGACTCCTTTAACTTTACCTTATCTGAAAGGCACTTTATCTGCCCTTCCATTTTAAATGATAGCTTTGCTGTATAGCATAATCTGGGATGGAGGTCCTTGCCTTTCATGACTTGGAATACTCCTTTCCAGCCCCTTCTTTCCTGAAATTTTTTGTTTGCTTGTTTGTTTTTTATTTTTTATTTTTTAGAAATCAGTTGATAGTCTTATGGGCACTCCTTTGTAGGTAACTCTCTCCTGTGTTCTTGCTGCTTTTAAATTCTCTTTATCTTTAATCTTAGGTAATGTAACTATGATGTCCATTGGTAATTGGACTATTTTTTGGTCCAATTTCTTTGGGACTCTCTGAGCTTCCTGCACTTCCTGTAAGTCTATTTCCTTCACCAGATTTTGGAAGTTTTCCTTCATTATATGTTCAAATAAGTTTTCAGTTTCTGACTCTCCCTTTTCTCCTTCTGGCACCCCTATGATTCAGATGTAGAGTGCCTAAAGTTGTCCCATAGTTTCCAAAGCCTCTCCTCTTGTTTTTTTTTTTTTTTTGTTTGTTTGTTTTTTCATTCTTCTCCATTCTGTTCTGGTGGGATGTTTATTTCTTCCTTTTGTTTCAAGTCATAGATTTGAGTCCCAGTTTCCTTCTTTTCACTGTTGGTTCCCTGCATATATTGCTTTATTTCACATTTGGTAGCCTCCATTTCTTCCTTAATTTTGCAATTGACTTCAGTCAGTTCTGTGAGCATCCTAATTACCAGTGTTTTGAACTCTGTATCAGATAAGTTGTCTATTTCCTCATCATGTAGCTCTTTTTTTAGAGTTTTGACGTGTTCTTTCATTTGGGCCATATGTCTTTGTCTTGGGACACCTGTTATGCTAAGGGGTTGGAGCATTATGTTTTCACCAGGGATAGACAACCCTCTTTACTGTGTTGTGGCACTGTCTGTGGGGGAGGGGTCAGACAGGGGACAATGCCACTTGCTTGCTCTGCTCTAGCTCCACTTTTCAAGGAACTCTCCTGTGAGACAAGGAGATTCTCCCACAGTTGTAATCCCTAAAGTATTTTATGGCTTGCTTTGAGCCTTTAGTTTCCTGTTTAGGCAGGCCCACCTCATGCTCAAGTTCCACCACTTTTACTCACATTGTCTCTGTTCAGCTGCCCATCTCCTATCTCTGCCTCTCCTCCCAGTCTGGGTAGGGTTCTTTAACTCCTTGGATGTTGAAGTTTCATGCAGTTCGAATTTCAGAAACTTCTAGTTGTTCATTGTTTTTAATTTGGTTGTTGTTTTTCTTTTGTTTGTGCATGGAAGCAAAGCATTTCTATCTATGCTTCCTTCTTGGATGGAATTTCATATGTTTCTTTTTATATTATTGTTGTTCTCATTCTTACACAACATGGACTTTTCCCTGATCTTGGTCCATTTAACTATCTTACTTAGCTTTATTACTGTTGTGATTAACTTTATTCTTTTTCACATTATGCCAAGTATTTATGCCTTACTTAATTGTATCTCACTATCTAACCTAGCATAGGTACTCTGTTTTCTGGAGTCAGCTTACATTCTTTTTCCCCTCTAATAAGAGTCTTATCTTTTTTTCACCTTTTTAAAAATGTGGCTAGTTCAATGAAATAGCACCATTATTGTTGTACATCTCCAAAGGATCTCCTAACTGTTCTCTACTTGTTAGTACATTAAATCCCATGGAACACTCTCCAACTATCATAATCCACTATGTCTTCTCCCTGCCCCACATTACATAGAAGATAAAGTGAAAGTTTTGAATAACAGTAAACATGCTGGAGGAGAGAACCCACCAACAAAGGAGCCACCAACAGGTAAAACACAAGTGCAACAAGATAATCTACTCAAACAGAAAAAAGGGGCAACCCTAGAGCATACAGACAAGGAGACTAAAGAAACCACACCGATGAGTCCCACAGAACTCCTACCATAGAAGTTCAACCTCTGAAGACAACTAGCAAGCAGAACATTTGGGGATTGCATAAAAAAAAAGAGTTATATAAAATT
This sequence comes from Tonatia bakeri, assembly GCA_004024845.1. Lineage (NCBI taxonomy): Eukaryota > Metazoa > Chordata > Mammalia > Chiroptera > Phyllostomidae > Tonatia > Tonatia bakeri. Next base: position 11,191 of record PVIA01016083.1, on the reverse strand, counting down.
GGGAGACAAAGATGGACCCTGCAATAAAAAAAGGAAGATACCCCACTAAAAGAACTAAATGAAATGGAGGCAAGCAAAATATAAGGTATTGAATTCAAAAGGATGGTTATAATGATTCTCAAGAAAATCACTGACAACTGCAAAGAGCTAGAATACAACAATATGAAAAAACAAATAGAACCTATAAACAAGAAGCAGGAAGAAAAGCACGATACAATTTTATTACAAATAAAAAAACACTAGAAGGAATTGCAAACAAGGTGGATGAAGCAGAGGAATGAATTAGTGAGCCGGAAGACAAAGTAAAAAGAAATACCCAGATAGAGCAGCTGTATGAAAAACAAACAAACAAACTAAAAACCTATAAGGATAGCTTAAGGGAACTGAGAGATGACATGAAACATAACAAGATTTGAATCATAGGAATACCAGAAGGGAAAGAAAAGTAACAAAGATTAGAAATACTGTTTGAAAAAATAATGACAGAAAGCATTCCAGGCTTGGAGTGGGGGAAAAACCATGCAAATTCAGGAAGTACAGAGGGTCCCAATCATGATAACCCCAAAGAAACCTACTCCAAGATACAAAATAATTAAAATACAAAGTTTTAAAGAAAAAAAGAGAATCTTAAAGGCAGCAAGGGAGAAAGAAGAAGTAACATAAGAGGGAGCTCCAATAAGACTAGCAGCTAACTTCTCAATGGAAACACTACAAGCCAAAAAAGCCTGGCACGAAATATTCTAAATAATGAACAGCAAAGGCCTGCAATCAAGACAACTCTAACCATCGAATCTCTCAAATTTAAATGGAAGGCAAAATAAGCAGTTTACCAGATAAATGAACACTAAGAGAATACACCTCCACCAAACAAGCACTGCAAGACATGCTAAAGGGATTACTACAAGAAGAGGAAGGAAAAAAGTGAGAGACAGATGAATACAAGTACAAAAAAGGAAAGATGAATGATACCTACTGACACTAACCTTAAATGTTAATAGATGAAATGCTCCAATCAGAACACATAGGGTAGGTGCATTGATAAGAAAACATGACTTGAATATATGCTGCCTACAAGAGACCCACCTCAGAAGTAAAAAGAGCTACACAGACTGAAAGTGAAGGGTTAGAAAAAAAATCTGCCAATCAAATGGACAGGAGAAACAAATTGGGGTAGCAATACTTATATCAGACAAAATAGACTTCAAAACAAAGGCCATAAAAAGCAATAAAGTACTACACTTCATAATATTGATAGGAAGAATCCAACAAGAATACATAAACATTGTAAACATATATGCACCCACATAGGAGAACCCAAATACATAAAGAAATTCTTGGAGGACTTCAAGAAAGATATAGACAACAACACATTTATACTAGGGGATTTTAACACCCCACTGTAAAAAAATGGATAGATTTTTAAAACAAAATATCAAAAAGGATACCGTAACATTGAACAATGCAATAGATGAAATGGACTAAAGAGATATATGTGGAATATTTCATCTCAAAGAACAGAGACACAAATTCTTTTCAAATGCACACAGAACATTTTTAAAAATAGACCACATAATAGGACACAAAACAAGCCTAAACATATTCAAGGGATTTGAAGTCACATCAAGCTATTTCTGTGAGCACAAGAGCCAACCTCAAGGAAGAAACAAAAACTAAAACTAAAAACCATTCAAATTAGTGGAGATTGAATATACATTATTAAACAATGAATGAGTTAATGAAGAAATCAAACATTTCTGAAAACAAATAAACATGAACACAGAACAAACCAAAATTTATGGAACACAGTGAAGGTGGTTCTGAGAGAGAAGTTCATAGAGAGACAGGTGTGCCTAAAAAAGATAGAAACATTTCAAATAAATAAAAATAACCTTACATCTACAAGAACTGGAAGAACAACAAACAAAACCCACAGTGAGTAGAAGGATGAAAATAATGAAGATCAGAGCAGAATTTAAAAGTACAGCTACTAAAAAAATCCAAAGGATCAATAAATCCAGGAGCTGGTTTTTTGAAAGGATAAAGAAAACTAACCACCTTTAAGCAGTCATATAAAAAAAAAAGACATAGAACCCAAATACATAAAATAAAAAATGAAAGAGGAGAGATTGCAACTGATACCACAGAAATACAAAGGATTGTAAGAAATTACTATGAAAAACTACATGCCACGAAATTTGTAAACCTGGGTGAAATGGACAAAGTTCTAGAAACATAGAATCTTCCAAAACTGAATTAAGAAGAAGCAGAAGCCCTGAACTGGCCAGTAACAGGTAGTAAAATTGAAGCAATTAAAAAAAAAAAATCCTGGTATGGAAAAACCCTGGGCTGGACTTATTCCACAAGAAAACTTTATAAAACATTTCAGGAAGAACTAACCCCTATCCTTCTCAAACTATTCCAAAAAATCCAAGAGAAGGGAAAACTTCCAAACTCTTTTTATGAGGCCAGCATCATCCCAATACCAAAACCAGATAAAGACACAACAAAGAAAGAAAACTACAGGCAAATATCACTGATGAACATAGATGCTAAAATCCTCAAAAAAATTTTGGCAAACTGAATCCAGCAGTACATTTCAAAGATCATTCATCATGACAAATGGGATTCATCACAGAGATGCAAGGATGGTACAGTATTCCCAAATCAAGAATCCTAATATATCATGTAAAAAAAGGGAAATATGCAAATCACATTATCATATAAATTGATACAGAAAGAGCATTTGATAAGGTACACCACCAATTTATGATAAAAACACTTAGCAAGGTGGGAGTAGAGGGAGCATATGTCACCATAATAAAGGCTACATATGAGTAATTTACAGCCAACACCATATTCAATATACAAAAACAATCATTCACACTAAGATCAGGAACAGGACAAGGGTGTCCACTTTCACCACTTCTATTAAACATAGTGTTGGAAGTAGCAGCAACAGTGATCAGACAATTAAAAAATAAATAAAACGCATCCGAAATACAAAGGAGGAGTAAACACTGTCATTGTTTTCAGATGACAAGATAGTATACAGAGAAAACTCTACAGAATCCATGAAAAAAATTATTTGACATAATAAGGGAATTTGGAAAAACAGGGGGATACAAAGTCAATATTCAGAAATTGAGGGCATTTTTGTACACTGAAAAGGAAATCGTGGAAATCAAAATTAGGATAACAATCCCATTTGCTATAGCAAGAAAAATAAAGTAAATTGGAACGAACCAAACTAAGTAAGTAAAAGTCGCATACTCAGAAAACCACACAACACTGAAGAAAGAAACTAAGATAGACACAAATAAATGGAGCATATACCATCTTCGTGGATTGGAAGAACTAACATCATCAAAATGTCCATACTACGCAAAGCAATTCATAAATACATCACAATCCCTATTAAAATACCAATCATATTTCACAGATATAGGACAAATATTGAAAAATTTCTAGGGAAACATAAACTACCCTGAATAGCTGAAGTAATTTTGAGAAAGATGAACAAAGTAGAAGGGATCACAATACATGACATCAAACTACATTACAAGGCCACGGTAATCAAAACAGTATGGTATTGGCATAAGAACAGACACATAGATCAATGGAACAGAACAGAGAGCTCGGAAGTAAACTCATGTCTTTAAGGCCAATAAATATTCAGTAAAAGGGGCAGAACCATAAAATGGAGTAAACATAGACTATTCAACAAGTGGTCTTAGATCTGGAAAGGTACATGAAAAAATGAAACTTGAACACCAATTTACACCATGCACTCAAATAAAGTCAACATGGACAGAAGACTTAAATATATGCCATGAAATCATGAAAGTCCTAAAGGAGAACATAGGTAGGAAAATTTCAGATATTCCATGCACCAATATTTTCACCAATATGTCCCCTAGACCAAGGGATATAAAGGCAAGTGATAAACAAATGGGACTATATCAAAGTTAAAAGCTTCTGCACAGCTAAAAAAAAAATCAGCAAAATGAAAAGGGAACCAACTGTATGGGGAAATATAGGTACCACTGGAACTGCAGACAAGTGATTGATCTCCAAAACATATAAAGAACTCACATGTTGCCACATCAGGAAGACAAACAGTTCAAATATAAAACGGGAAAAGACCTGAATAGATACTTCTCCAATGAGAACATACAGAGGACGTAGAGACTTATGAAAAGATGCTCAGCATCGCCAACCATAAGAGAGATGCAAATTAAAACCACAATGAGATACCACTTCACACCAGTCAGAATGGCTGTTATGAACAAGTCAACAAACAAGAGCTGGTGAGGCAGCAGATAAGAGGGAATGCCAGTAAATTGTTGGTGGGAATGCAGACTGGTGCTTCCACTGTGAAAAATAGTATAGAATTTCCTCATAAAACTGAAAATCAAACTGCCTTTTGACACAGCAATCCACTGTTGGCATTTTACCCTAACGATCCTGAAAGGGCAATTCTCCCCAAAAACGTATGCATCCCAATGTTCATAGCAGCACAATCTATACTAGCCAAGTGCTGGAAACAACCTAAGTGCCACTCATTTACTGAATCATAAATTTCTGGTACATTTACACAGCAGAATACTATGCAGCAGAAAGAAATAAGGAGCTCCTACCCTTTGCAACAGCATGGATGAATCTGGAGAGCATTATGTTAAATGAAATAAGCCAGGCAGTGAAATGTGAATGCCATGTGATTTCGCCTGTAAGTGGGACCTAATCAACAAAATAAACAAGCAAGCAAAATAGAACCAGTGGCACAGAAATAAAGAACAAATTGACAGTGACCAGTGGTGAGGGGGATTGTGGTGGCAAGAAGAGGAATGATCAAGTCCAGGAACATGTGTAAAAGACCCATTGACAAATGCAATGGGGTGGGGAAGGATCGAATGTGAGAGGTGGGGGCTGGGTAAGCCAGGGGAAAGCAATGGGGGAAAAAATGGGGACAACTGTCAATGAACAATAACAAAAAAAATGGCAACATATTAAATAATCAACAAACTACCTAAGTGTTTTATGGTATTTCAGGGTATAAATTAACATATAAATATCACTTGTGTCTCAATACACTCATGCTGGATTGTCTGGTTAATAAATTAAGAAATTGGAGTTCTGGCCAAGGTGGAGGCAAAGGTAGAAACCCTTCACTTCCTCGCGCAACCAAAAAGAGGATAACAATCAATGTAAAATCAATAAACAACCAAAAGCACCAGAAAATCAAACTGCATGGAACTCCAACAACCAGGGAATTAAAGAAAAAATCAACCAGAACAACCAGACCAGTAAGGTGGCAGACCACGTGGACCAACTCAGAAACACCACAGCAAAGCAGCTAAGGGATGGAGCAGGCTGCTGAGCTTGAGCTTGATAGGCTGCTCGGGAGGGGCTGACTTAAGGGGAAACTGAGACTCAGAGCTGACTGTGGGCTAAGACTGGGGTTGCTACCGTGGGAGTTTCTCCAAGTCTGACAGGAGAGTTCATTGAAAAGTGTGCTACAAATGAGCACGGGAGCTGCACTGTTTCCTCTCTGGCTCCACCCCCAAAGACAGCGCTGAAGCGCAGCAAACAAGGTTGCCATACCAGGGTGAATACCTAAGGCCCTGCCCCCTTACAGCTAATCAGCTGTGCCAAGACAATGAAATATGGCACAAATGAAAGAACAAAGCAAAACCTAAGAACTAAGCAATGAGGAGATTGTCAACATATCTGTTGGAGAATTTGAAGCCCTGGTAATCAAAATGCTCACAGAACTGATTGAGTTTTGTTGAAAAAATGAACAAAAGAAAGATACCCAAAATGAAATAAAGCAAAATATTCAGGGAACCAACAGTGACAGGAAGGAAACCAGGATTCGAAGCAACAATTTGGAATAATAGGAAGAAATAAACATCCAACCAAAACAGAATGAACAAACAAGAATCCAAATGGGGGGAAAAATGAAGAGAGGCTGAGGATTCTATGAGACAGCCTGAAACGTTCCAATATCTGAATTATAGAGGCGCCAGAAGGAGAAGACCAACAGCAAGAAATTGAAAACTTAGTTGAACAAATAATGAAGGAAAAACTTCCCCAACCTGGCAAAGGAAATAGACTTCCAGGAAGTCTAGGAAGCCCAGAGAGTCCCAAAGAAGTTGATCCAAAGAGGAACCCACCAAGGTACATCATCATTAAGTTACCCAAACTTAAAGATAAAGAAAGAATCTTAAAAGCAGAAGAGGAAAGGACAGTTACCTACAAGGGAGTGCCCATAATACTATCAGCTTATTTCTAAAAAGAAACCTTTCAGGCAGGAAGGGCTGGAAAGAAGTATTTTAAGTCATGAAAGGCAAGGACCTACATCCAAGATTACTCTATCCAGCATAGCTTTCATTTAGAACAGAGAGGCAGATAAAGTGCTTCCCAGATAAGGTCATGTTAAAGGAGTTCATCATCACTAAACCATTATTATATGAAATATTAAAGGGACTTATCTAGGAAAAAGAAGATCAATAATATGAACAGTAATATGACAACAAACTCACAACTATCAACAACTGAATCTAAAAGAAAAGAAAAACAGTGAAAACAAAAACTAAGCAAACAACCAGAACAGGAACAGAATCAGAAAAATGGACATGACACAGAGGCAGTTCAGTGGGGAGGTTGGAAGGGAGGAATAGTGGGGAAAATGTACAGGGAAGAAGAAGCATAATTAGTAGGCATAAAATTGATGGGAAGAGATAAAAAATGGTATAGGAAACAGAGGACTCAAAGAACTTATATGTACAACACATGGACACCAACTAAGGGCAGGGGGAATGCAGAATGGTTGGTGGGGCAGGGTGGAGGGGGGATAAAGGGGTAAAATTGGGAAAACTGTAATAGCATAATCAATAAAAAAAACACTTAAAATGAATTAAGAAATTGTTCCACTTAAAATAACACCAAAAAGAATAGGTTGGCAAAAACCAACCATAATACTGCAATAAAATAAAATTAAATTAAATTAAAAAGGGATATAAATTTCACAAAGGAGTTGAAAGGTTTGTACAGTGAAACTATAAAATATTAATTAAAGAAATTGAATAAGATATGTTTAAATGGAAATCCTACGTACATGGATTGTAAGGAAAAAATACTATTAAAATATTCATACTATTCAAATCATGTAGAGACCAAATGCATCTTTATCAAAATTCCAGTGGCATTTTCACAGAAATAGAAAAAGGAATTCTAAAATTCTTGTGGAACCACATAAAACTCTGTATAGCCAAAGTCATCTTGAAAAAAAAAAAAGCAATATCTAGAGTCATCACACTTTAAAATATACTACAAAGTGAGAATAAGGAATACAGTATGATACTGACATAAACAAGACAGGTATACCAATGGAATAGAATGGAGAGCCCATAAATGAACACACATATACATGACCAACAAATCTTCAACAAAGTCATGAAGAAAACACACTGGGGAAAGATTAGTCTCATCATTAAATTGTGCTTGGAAGATCTACACGTAGAAGAATGAAATAAAAAAAATATTTTACATCATATATTAAAATTAACTCAAAAAGTATTAAATACTTAAACATAAGCATAAACATAATACTTAAACATAAACAGAAGCCACTGGGAGGTTCTATTTTGACAAGGAAAATCCATCTGCTGTGGTGTTGCTGAGTAAAGGAGAAAAGGGTAGAAGTAGGGAAGCCAACAAGGATGCATTTCTGATGATTTAGGTAAGAGATGAAGGTAGTTAAGTCCAGGGTGGTATCAAAAAGTGGTCATATTCTATATATATATTTCAAGGAAGATCCAACATGATTTTGTGACAATTTGGATCTGAGACATGAGAGAAAGAGAAATCAAAATCAGCTTCAGTTTTTATCCTGAAATTGGAAGAACTTGTCATTAACAGAGTGAAGACTGCAAAGTATTTTAAGTTTAATTTCTGATATAGAAAATCTTATGACTAGGAAGAAGATTAGAATTTGTGTGTCTTTGTAGTTAATGGAGAAAGTATATCAATTTAAAGAATAACAACTGCATCAAATGATGTTGGTGGGTCAGTAAGATTGAAGACTGAAAAGTGTCCATGGCATTTATCAACATGGAGGCTGTTGCTGACATTGAAAACAGCTGCTTCAGTGCAGCCATGGAGACAAATGCCTAATTTGGGTATGTTTGAAAGAGAGCATAAATTTTCTTTCTGCTAACAAACATACGTTGTACTTACTTCAGTAATTAGTAAGTCACAACTCTTTTCTAGAGATTATAGTAACTGTAATAGAAATGGTAGAAGTGGGTAAGCAACTGGAGGGAGAAGTGTGGTCAAGAGATATTTTTGTTAGTAAGATAATAGAACATTTGTATGTTTATGGGAATTACACAATAACAAGAGAGAAACTGATGATGTAAGAGAGAGAAGGAATAATTCATTGTTGATGTGATGCTCTTGAGTAGGTTAGAGGAGGTCAAATCTAAGTCACAGGTGGAAGTGCTAGCCTTCTCTAGAAGCAGAGTTTATCCTTAGTAACAGAAGAGAAAGCACCATAAGATTCAAAGATTCAGGCAGGTGGTGGAAGCAGTCTTGTAGGAACTCATAGAATTTCTCTTCTGATTGTTTCTTCTCTCAGTGAAATAGAATGCAAAGTCATCAACTGAGAGTAAGATTAAGGGAGGTGTGGGAGGTTTAAAGTGAGATGGAAGTGTAAAATAGATATTTGGGAAGGTGAAAGATTAGATGAAATGGGGACCTATACTGCTATTGCTCTGACAGCAGTAAGTGACCTGTTGAGGTTCATGGCCATAAAGGTTAAGTGGTCAGCATATTTTTTTTTCCTTTTCTCCATCAATGATTAGGGGTATATATGCAAATTCAGAGTAGGCAGAGGGTTGAAATTAATCAGGTTTGAAGTTTTTTCAGCAAATATAAAGATGAAAGAGGGAGGCAAGAGAATTGGGAGTGTATACAATTTAATCATGAACTTTAAACTTGATAAGGAGAAAGCCCTGGCTGGTATGGCTCAGTGGATTGAGTGCTGGTCTGCAAACCAAAGGTCACTGGTTTCATTCCCAGTGAGGGCATATTTCTGGGTTGTGGGCCAGATCTCTGGTAGGAGGCAAGCAAGAGGCAACCACACATTGATGTTTCTCTTCCTCTTTTCCTCCCTTGCTTCCCCTCTCTCTAAAAATAAGAAAATAAAAATCTAAAAAAAAAAAAACCTTGATAAGGAGACAAGTGAAGGCATCAAGAATGAAGAAGATACCAAAGTTATAGTGAAAGGCATATGAGGCATACTACTTTCTATAGTACATTAAAATTTAAGTTCTAGGGGTTTGACTATAAGAAATTAAATATCAGGGATGCTTCAGTAGCAAATATGAGGATGTATTTTAGAATACACCATGCGTTTAGTTTTGAGAATAAAATTTAAGTGTCCAGAAATTACTTTAGGTAGAGAATTCACATAAAAACCCTAGACTCCAAATTTGGCATTACCTAATGCATCAAGATGTTTTTGGCTGTAAGCCATAGACAATCCAACTTAAAATGCTTTTAATCCCTGGCTCAGTGGATTAATCCCTGGCTCAGTGTGTCTCAATGGATTAAGTTGCACTCTAGTCAACCAACAGGTCACCGGTTCTACTCCCAATCAGGGCACATGCCTGGATTACAGGTCAGGTCCCAGATGTGGGAAAAGATCAGAAAAGAGAACCCTTTTGTGTACCTTTTGGCCATTTGTATATTTTCTTTGGAAAAATGTGTGTTCAGTTCCTTTGTCCATTTTAACTGACATTTAAGTGTCCAGAAGTTACTTTAGTTAGAGAATTCACATAAAAACCCTAAACTCCAAATTTTGCATTACCTAGTGCATGAAGATGCTTTTGGCTGTAAGCAATAGACAATCGCACGCGTGCGCGTGTACATATGTGTGTGTATACAGACACAGTTCAGATATTTCACACTAGTAGATCAGTCATTCTTATTAAAGAAAATATATATATTAGTCAAGAAATTTTGTTTTTTGAACAACCACATACCAAGTAAATTTTTTATTGTTGTTCAAGTACAAGTGTCTCCATTTTCACCCCACGACACACCCTGTACCATCCATCACTGCCTCCTATACCCAATCTTACACCCTTTGGCTTAGGGCATGTATCCTTTATACATGTTCTTCGATGAACCTCCCCCTTTCATCCCTTATTATCACTCTCCCCCAGCCTCCCCTCTCATTACTCTCAGTTTGTTCTTTATTTCAATGTCTCTGGTTGTGTTTTGTTTGTTTGTTTTGTTTCACTCATTAGTTTTCCTACAGGTAATATTACATGGTATTTCTCTTTCACTACCTGGCTTATTTCACTTAGCATAATGCTTTCCAGTTCCACCCCTGCTGTCATGAAGGATAAGTGCTCCTTCTTTCTTTCTACTACTTACTGTGCCATTGTGTAAATGTACCATAGTTTTTTAATCCACTCATTTGCTGATGAGCAATTAGGTTGCTTCTAGCATTTGGGTATTGTAAATTGTGCTGCTATGAACATTGGGGTGCATAGGTCCTTTTGAATTTGTGCTTCAGTATCCTAAGGGTATAATCCCAACAGTAGAATTGCTGGGTCAAAAGGCAGTTCCATTTTTAGTTTTCTGAGGAAATTCCATACTGTTTTCCGTAGTGGCTATACCAATCTGCATTCCCAACAACAGTGTACTAGGGTGCCTTTTCTCCACATCCTCTCACAACACTTGTTTGTTGATTTGCTTATGATGGTCATTCTGACTAGTGTAAAGTGGTATCTCATTGTGGTTTTAATTTGCATCTCTCTGATGGCTAATGATGCTGAGCATCTTTACCTATGTCTCTGGGCCCTTTGTGTGTCCTCCTTGGAGAAGTGTCTGCACAAGTCACTTGCCATTTTGTAATTGGTTCTTTGTCTTCCTGTAGTGGAGTCTTGTGAGTTCTTTATATATTTTGAATAACAAACTCTTGTCTGAGGTATCATTGGAAAATATGTTTTTCTGTATGGTTATTGTTTTCATTCTACTGCCATTTCCTTTAGCCATTCAGATGCCTTTTATTTTGATGAGATCCCATTTATTTATTCTATCCTTTTTTTATTTCTTTTTTTTAATTTAAATGAATGTTCAAGTACAGTTTTCACCCCCCTACTCCCATTCAAGTCCTCCC
>PVIA01016082.1:0-20192 GCA_004024845.1 Tonatia bakeri | reverse complement strand
TTTATTGTTCTAGTGGTACTTTTCTAAGGACTTATGATAAGCATTTTCAGGAGTGTATGTAAAACGGGTATGTTTTTAGTATATTCTGTGCTCACATACTTTACCTATTTTACAGTTTTAGTCTACTTTCCTTAGAAAATAGGAGAGTGAAACAACAAAGATCTATGTTGTAATGTCACCCATTTTCACTCCTTGAAAAACAAATAATTTTTATTTCATGGAAAAATTGTTTTTAGTGGAAAACATATCCAAATCATTTGGATTTTTTGCTGTAAAGAATGTGTAGGTAGTTATCATATACTTTATAGAGTAATCTGCATTATTAATACTACATTGCTTTTGTAAATCCAGTCATCAAGTAATATAATAATTTTGTTTCTAAGTTTTCAGCCTTTTCTGTGGTCTTTCATCTGGAGTTTGCTGTGCTATAGCAGAACTTTCAGGTGCACCAGGTGGTATGAGGATCAATGGGTATTGGTTGAGCCTGAAAGCCCTCCCAGAAGCCAAAGACAAGGAAACACTGATTAGACTCCCCATATCTTGGCCATGCAACCTGGGTTTAAATCTTAGATTATTGACCATTGTTGTTATTACAGGAAAGTGATTCACTGTATAGACCTCAGTATTTTCCTGTGTAAAGAGAGATAAAAATACCCTTTCCCTGGATTGAGTGGCACAGTGGGTTGAATGTTGTCTCACAACCCAAAAGATTGCGAGTTCAATTCCTGGTCAGGGCACATGCCTGTGTTTTGGTCCAGTTTCCAAGGTAGGGGAGTGGGGGAGGCAAACAATGAATGTTTTTACACTTCAACATTTCTTTCCCTCTTACCCTCCCTTCCTTATCCTCTCTAAAATCCAGAGAATAAAATAGTTTTAAGACAGAGCAGCCTTCATCCTTGAATAAAACTTATCCAGGGCTTGTGTTTTGATCAAAATTGTTATTTTAATCCTAACTGCACCCTGGGAATTAGTAACTGTTAGTGTATTTCTGGGGAAAATAGGATCTAGAGGAGGAAGGGGTTTTTCCATGGTCACAGGGCAGACAATTGTCAGATTGAAGTGGCCGGATTCAAACATGTGAGTCTGGCTCCAGAGCTGGGCACAATCTACCATAGCATATTAGACCCTCAGCATAAGACAGGAGGACAACAGGGCCAGAGACATGAGAAACTCAGCTAGCTGCTGTTTTCATTATTTTAATTATCATGAATTTTCTGTGTGTTTTTTTCTGATACCTTATAGTGTTTAACATCTGCCTGACAGTCTTCATGGGAACCCTATCTGTTATTTGCATTGGTCTCTCCAGGGGAAACTATGTTGAGCCTTAGCTGCGTTTTACCTACCTCCTTTTGAGCTTAGTGCACAGAGTTTAAGACTAATGAGACCCCAGTGATTCATGGCTGGGTCTCTCTGTACATTCACTTATCTTTTGCATGACAGGCTAGGATATTATGCTCTGTGGTGAATATCCATTCAGAGTATGGTTCTTCTAAATGACAACCTTGTCTACACAGGGACTGTCATCAAAGGTTACAAAAGCAGCAGAGCCTTTCTTTTTGCTACTGCCTGGGTCAGTCAAGACTTCAATCACTTCAGTTTCTCCATATTGTTAAAATAATCTGTTAGCTGATGTTTTTCATTGTCCTCTTTGATACCATCAACTAAAGACTTCACAGTTAAGGGGCACTGTGTCTTTGAAAATCATTTTTTTAAAGAGGTTTCAGTTATTTATTTTTAGAGGGAGGGTAAGGTAGTGAGAGAGGGAAACAAACATGGATCTGTTGTCTCAAACATGCCCCCAACTGGGAATCTAGTCCACAATCCAGATGTGTCCTGACAGGAAGCAAACCAGCAACATTTCTATCCAGAGGCCAGAGCTCAATCCACTGAGCCAGACCTCAGCAGGGCTAGGGAATTTCCTCCTGAAAAAGGCTCTTTGGTTCCACAACTCTTCCACCTACCTATGGCTGTGTGTCCTTGGCTGCATCCACATCCTCCAATGTGGTATGTGTGACAATCCCAAGTCTCTGGAGCACTTGGTGTTTGGATCTTTCATCACACAGCTTGTGAGAATTTGCCGTTGCTCAACATTGCTCTTCAGACCCTCACCACATGTTTCAAATCTTAAACCTCCGATGAAGAGCTTCTTTAGCTGTTAGGGCTCTCAGGGAGACTCTGACTTAGATGTAACAACTGCAGGAGGGAGACTTCAATGATGGTTACTCAGCAGCGTCTGCCGGCAGAAGAAGTCAGCATTTGTGTTCTAATTCCTGAAAACAATTATATTATTTAAAATTTTATTTATTTTTTTTAGAGAAAGTGGAAGGGAGGTAGAAAGAGGGAGAGAAACACCCATGTGTCAGAGAAACATCTATCAGTTGCCTCTGACAACCTTTCAACTGGGGAACAGCCCTGCAACCCAGGTGTATTCCCTAACTGGGAATCGAACTCCTGACCATTCAGTTTGGAGGCTGGCACTCAATCCACTGAGTCACACCAGCCAGTGTTAAAAATGATTGTTTTTCATATAAAATCTCACTGAACATTTCTGAAGTAAGATGCATTTTTAACTTCTGTGAATAGTAATATGTTCCTGGAAATAGTGGTTATGTGCAAAATTTACATCTTGTACAAAAATGGCTGTGATTGCCATCCACGAAGTTTTGGAAAGTGGACATCTGAATGTAAGAGAGACGCTTTGGATTATTGTATTTTTCCACCTTGAATGGAAATGATCATAATTTCATTTGTCAATGCAGTGACATTTTTCTGCATGGGGACTGGAGATTATTTCTCTTAAAGAGTTGTGGAGCCATGACTGGTGTGGCTCAGTGGATAGACTGTTGGCATGCAAACCAAAAGGTTGCTTGTTGGATTCTCAGTCAGGTCACAGGCCTGCTTTGTGGGCTAGGTCCGCAGTAAGGGGCATTTATGAGGCAACCACACTTTGATGTTTGTCTCTCTCTCTCCTTCCCTTCCTCTCTCTCTAGAAATACAAAAAGTATTTTAAAAGATGAAATTAAGTTAAATTTCTAAAAAGAGTAATGGAGTGAGCAAACTAGGGAACACTATTAATGTTGATGAATGGGTATACAATGTTCATTACTCAAGGAGCAATATGAGAAAATGCGCTATGCAGCCAGAGAACAGATGAGGCCCAATGGGTTTTACATTAAGTGATCTTAGTTCTAAGAATAACAGAACTAACCAGCTATTGCCCTGCTAGAAATGTAGCCACCCTGAATATCTTCTTTCTACAATGTATGGGAAATTTTCATTCCTGAGAACTTGAAGAAAAACAGTGAGGTGAGAAACACACAGGAGATGTAAGCTGAGAAATATAGAAGAGTGAGGGAAAGCCGAGACATCATGTTTCATTTCTTCAATAGTTATTTACTAATTACATCACCTATTTCAGAGGCTTACCTTCAGGCAAGTTCTGGCTGATGTAGTTTGACTCAATGGCCAGGTCACAGGGTAAATTGCAGACATTCCTTCATTCATTAGGGCTCATTATCCTGCTCACTGTCAGGAGGTCCATGTCATAATGTCAGGAGGTGCCTTTTGTCAAAGAAGAGGTGAGACCTAATTCTGGATGGAAATGTCTCAGGAATACAGGGAGTATGTGCACTCATATTTGGGGCCAGATTGCTGTCGATGACTAACATATTGTTCAGGATGTTCGCCAGCTTTCAGATGACAGGATCATCTGTTGTGTTGAGTGTGTGGAAGATACTCTTGAAGCTCCACAGGGCCTTGTCTCTTTTCTGAGGATGACCTCAAGACTTTATCATAATATTCTAGAGCCACACATCACTCAATGTCCTGTGGCTCTGACCCTTCCAAGCAGAGCAACATCATTAACTAAGGAGAGTCCATTTGTTTTTCTTCCCAGTCCCAAAGAATTTCAGAGGCTCATGGTTTCTGTTTGGTCCCTTTTTTGCCTATATCTAAATTGTCTCTGGACTTCTGATCAAGGTTGAGGTATAGACAGACATGGTTCACCTCTGCACAATCACATCCAAATTACAACTAAAATGTAGTACAACGAGCACTCAGAACCATCAGATAAGGAGTTGAATGTAAGTCTGAGAACAAGGGAATTAAAGAAACCTCATCCATTGAGACTGATCCGCAGGGCACAGATGAGGAATAGTCTTGTCCCTCACCCATGGGTGGTGGATAAAGGTTTGGGAGGGATATTTGGGGAGCAAGGAGTCCAGTCCCACATCAAACCCCTCCCCAGGGTTCCGGTGCCTGGAGAATAAGTCCCCATAACCTCTGTCTGTAAAAACAAGTGGGGATTTCATTGGTGGAAGAAACTCTGGAGTCCCAAGCAGTCCCCCACACAGACTCACATACTCAGACTCGTTCCTTCTGAGCTCCAGAACAGCATAACAGCTTGAAGAGCACCAGTGGTATACGTGGAGAACCTGATGTATCTGGCTTCAAGGTTAGCAGAGGCCATCATCCCTTTTTTAAATCTGCCACTCCAAAGCTGGCAAGCTGGTGCCATATCTGGAACCATCCAGCTGGCTAACAGTGTTTGACCTGCCTTACAGATCCCTAGAGACTCTGTACCACCCAATTTATGGGCACACCGAAGCTGCTTTTTCATATGAATGGCTGTCTTCAGTGAGCCCCAGGCCTGGAACTAGCAGCAGCCTGCCTAGATGCATAGCATGGGTTTGCCTGGGAATCTCCAAGCCTAGCACAAGTAGTAGCCATCTCAGATTGCTTTATAGCTCAGGCAGGGTGGCTGAGGGCAAAAGACAAGTGGGAGCTGAACTTTGACTGAACACCTGGGGAACTCCAGGAACACCACCCATTGGACAGCTACAGACCACATCGGAGTACCACCACCCTGCTCCTGCACAGCTGATCATCCATGGATGGCAGAAGTTGGTGGTCAGTGGTCACATCCAATCCTTCCTTCTGACTGGCCTGAGTAAATCCTTCCCATTGACCTGCCAACAGCAACAAAGTCTCAACTGCAAGAGCAGGGTGTACTCAGCCTATATGAAGGGCACACCTTGAGTACCCAGCTTGGGTGACAGGAGAAGTTGTGCCCCTGGACCCTAGAGACACCACATTAGGCCACACTACCACAACAGAGTAAAAACAGCTCTACTTAGTACAGGGTGGCTGCCAAACACACACATAGAAACACACACAGCGTGGCTGCCAAAATTAGACAAAGAAACATGGCCCAAAAGAAAGAATAAATCAAATCTCCAGAAAAAGAGCACAACAAAGTAGATTAGCAATCAATCATATACAGATTTCAATATTCTTTATTTGCATAGTCTAGAAAGTGAGGACCTCTATAGTATTAAAAAATCCAGTCAGAAGTGAAAGATACAGTAATTGAAAGAGAGAACAATTTTGCATAGAGACAACTGTAGTGTTGATAAAGCTGAGGATCAAATTACTGATATGGAACAGAGGGATGCAAACCACAACCAATCAGAACAACCCCCCAAAAAACAGAATCCAAGAAACTGAGGGTAGTATAAGCAGCCTATGGGACAACTTCAAGAGACCCAACATTCACATCGTAGGGGTGCTAGAAGGACAAGAGAAACAACAAGAAGTTTGAAATTTAAAAATTCTGTAAGGTAAATAGGCATGCAAGTCCAGGAAGCACAGAGAGTCCCAAACAAGATGGGTGCAAAGAGGCCCAGACAAAGATACATCATAATCGAAACGCCAAAGGTTAGCCCTAGCTATTATGGCTCAGTGTATTGAGTGCCGGCCTGGGAACTGGAAGGTGGTGAGTTTGATTCCGTCAGGGCACATATCTCTGTTGTGGGCCAGGTCTGCAGTTTGGGGAAGCAAGAGGCAACCAATTGCTATACCTCTTGCACACTGTGACAGACCTAGGGGGGCCTAGGAGGAAAGGAAAATCACCAGATGGGAAAACTGTACCGTGGGAAACTGGAGCCTGGGAAAATGCCAGCCTAGGAAACTAGGCAGAAACAAACAGATGCCTGGCTAAGATTGCGGTCTGGGGTCGGCCTATCTGGCATAACAGGATGCAGCTTTAACTTGAGCCTGCCGAGATGTATCAAGGACAATGGTCAGCAGAAATGGCACCCAGCAACCAGCTCTAGCCAATCAGACTCTGACACCCCAACCAGTTAACCTTCGTGGGTTTTTGTACTTAAAAACCCGGCCCTAAGAACAACTAAGCAAGTCTTAATCTCCCTTGGTTGGCTCCTCAACCTCGCTAGGTTGGCTCCACCTTCACTCTTATTACTGCTAATAAACCCTGCTGCTTAGCTCGTTGTGTCCGCCTGTTTTCTGGAGCGACTCCAACCTAACACACTGATGTTTCTCTCCCTCTCTTTCTCCTTTCATTATTTACTTTCATTATTTTTTAAAATTTCGAACTTCTTGTTGTTTCCCTTACCCTCTGTCTAAAAATTAATAAATAAAATATTTCAAAAAAGAGGTATGAAAATGAACATTTAAGATGCAGGGAACAATGTAGTTTGTTATTCAGTTTCTATTATATTCCATAATCCAGAGTGAAGAATGCAGATCACCTCACAAAAGAGGAACCTTAAGGTCAAGAAGAAAAAATATATAAGACCAAAGGTAAAAAAGATGAAGAGACAGTCTTAAAAGCAGCATAAGAAATGAAGCTAGTTACCTACAGGAGAATTCCCATAAGACTGTCAGCTGATTTTTCAAAAGAAACTTTGTAGGCTGGAAGGGATTGGCAAGAAATATTGAAGGTCACAAAAAGCAGGGACCTATGCCAAGATTGCTCTACCCAGCAAAGATATCATTTAAAATCCAAGGGCAGGTAAGGAGCTACCCACACCAGAAAACAGGAAAGGGATTCCTCATGACCAAACCATTATTCATGTAATGTTAAAGGGAATTACTAAAGAAAAAAGATCAAAACTCTGAACAATAATATAGCAAACAAGACAATCTATCAGCTATTGAATATAGCTTTTCCGAGGGTGAGGAGCTCTCCACTTCAACATGCCTCTTGCAAAGGATCTCCTTCATCCATCTCCAGAAGAGGAAGAGACACAAGAAGAAGCACCTTGTGCAGAGCCCCGAATCCTGTGAAGTGCCAGGATACTATAAAATCACCACCGTGTTTAGCCATGCACAAATGGTAGTTTTGTGTGTTGGATGCTCCACTGCCCTCTGTCTGCCTACAGGAGGAAAAGCAAGGTTTACAGGAGGATGCTCCTTCAGAAGGAAGCATCATTACAATTACCTGAGTCAAGATGAGTTGGGAACCATCCCAATAAACACATTTTGGATACAAAGGGGAGGGGAGAAACGATTGAATCTAAAAAACAAACTAAGCAACAAGAAGAACAGAGACCCAAGTCCTGGATATGGAGAGCATGTTGATGGTTGCCAAATAGGAAGGGTAGTGAGGGGGAATTGCTGAAGAGGTGAGTGGATTAAGAAGTACAAATAGGTAGTTACAGAATAGCCATGGGGATGTAAAGTAAAGTATAGGAAATGAAGTAGCCAAAGAACTTACATGCATGACCTATGGACATGAACAGGTTGGGGGATTGCTTGAGGGAGTGATTGTTGCTGGGTGGAGGGGGGCAAAAGGAGAAAAATTAGGATAACTGTAACAGCATAACCAATAAAATATAAAAAAAGTAAAAAAGATGTAATAAGGTCCACGAAGAAAAATGATGTGTCTCTCGAAGTTTTCCCATGGTCATATGCATTCACTCGCTCTATCCTTTGTGCTTTGGTGCAGGGACTGGAGGTTCAAGTACTATCTGTGCTTTGGATCTTTGTCTGTGCTGAGGTTCTGCTGTGAAAATTTCATCTAAATCAGTTGGTAGGCTGTCTTCTGTGTGTCCACTGTATGGATACAGTTCATCCTCCTCATGGACATAAGCTTGCTGACTTCACAACCAATCTGAGAGGGGTGCTAATGCATCTCTTGGTAGATGGCACCTGCTTTGTTAGCAGAGGTCTCCTTAGTTGAATGGCTGGTAGAGTGTGTCTGGAATGTGCTTAGCATTTCCAAAAGGACTCCACGTAGCCTGAGGGAATGATGTCTCACATCGAGGGTGTCATTAACTTTGAAATGTTGAAAAACCTGCAGTGACCTCAGGCAGTCCAGATTTCAAAGATGATTTGATACAGCAACCTCAACACTTCATGCAATCAGAAACAGGAAAAAGTATACATCATTTTTTTAAAAAGGAAAAAGCCTTTTACAGAATTTCTATTGATTTTTAAATTTTTACAGTATGTATGCATACCCATAATTTTAAAAAAATTTATTTATTCATTTTAAGAAAGAGGGAGAGAGAGCTGTTTTTCCACTTATTTATACATTCATTGGTTAATGCTTATGTAATTTATGTTTATATTATTCATATTTTTTTCATTTTTCAATGGCTTGTCCTATATTCCTGTGACATTTTTTCATATGTGTGATGGGGAATCTAGGTTATTACTGTTTCCCAGATTTGCTAACATGGGCACACCCCCTTTACTGCAATGTGCTTTATTGAGCTTCAGAGAATACTCATTTTCATAAACAGAAAGGCAAGAACCCCATCAGCAAAAGATTGCATGCAACTCAAAGAAGGCTCATATAATGGTTTACATGTTTTAATCAATACAAGTTTTAAATTAAGTTATGTATATTTTTGTTTTTCACCTAGTATTATTGCATTTTTAATAGACTACAATCTGTACTTTGGAACAAACAAATTAGTGTGACTAGCTTTATTAGTATATTCAGTTGGTTGGTCTGGAAGTTTATATGCACTTTCTGGGCCGAATTCCTGCAATGGCATGTCTTTGATGTCTTCAACATGTAATCCGTTGTTTGGGGGGGGAAAAAAAAAAAAAACAACGTGTAATGTAAATTAGACGCCTCATCAGATCAAATTAGTGAGGAATTCAGTCACACTGCTACCCAGGCAGAACTAAGATTCTGGCTGCACCAGACACAGATGCACTTAGTATTTAATGTATTATTTAGTAAATTTAGTTTGCATTGTGGGTCGTACGAATGCAGAAATATAGAGAGCATTAGGGACTAGAGCAAAGTCCTCAACCACGTTCCACCTGAAGGAGGCACTTGCCCCATGGCCTGAATCAAAGGCCTAGCAAGAAACCAGACACTTCCTTGCCCAAGAAATGTCCAACGGGGCGGCTATGGAGCGGATTTAGTATTTTCAGGGTGTTCGTGGGGTGTTAACCCGCAAATCTACACCTGGAGTCAGCTCGGGAAATACAGGACCCAACCTCGGACCCCTACATTACCCAGAAGGCAGGGTGGAATATCACCAGGCTGAGTGTATAAAGACTCAGGAAAGGCATTTCCGTTGGGGCCCTACTCTGGGGCGGGACTTCCGTCGGTTTTGTGGCGGGCCTTTCCTCTTCTCGGAGTTTCTGTTACCCGGTCTGTGTCTGGTGGTCACTGGGTCGAAAGGAGAAGGCGCCAGTGTGCTGCTCCCCACAGACGCTGTGAGGCCTGGTACGGTGCCCAGGAGTCCGGCGTCAGCGTTGGGACAGTAACCCCAGTACCAGGGACACCCTCCTCCCCGCCGCTCCCGCCCCTCCGGTCCCGGAGTCCGATGGCGGCGACCGCGCTGATGCGCTCGGCTGAGGTGAGTGCGCGTCCCGGGCCCTCGCCCCTCAGCCCGCCGCGCCCTGCAGCCCAGGCGTCGGGGTCCGGGATGGTAGGCTCTCGTGGGTGACCGGGGGAGGTGCCGCCCTCCAAACCGGTGCCGGTGTCGTTGACCCCAAAAGACCTTCACACCTGGCCTGGGCATGACATCTGGTGAAAACAGTCTGAGGCGAGTCGTATCCTGACTCGGAGGCAGAGGTGATGCACCTTCATTCTGAGGGTCCTGGGAGCCCGGGATGGCCGTGAACCGAGAGAGACACAGGCTGTGTCATGGTTTTCAAAGCCGTTTAGATCCTTCTGAGATAGAAGACGGACTGGACTGGGGTGATGAGGACATTGAGGCACAGGAAGAGGAGCCCTTGTTCAAGGTCACAGAGTTGGTAAGAGGTGGCACTGAGAAGACACTTGGCCAGAGGTCACTGTACTCCAGGGCTGGCCTGAGATACAGCTGAGACCTGCTGACTAGGACCTGGAGGGTGGTTGATTGCCTCTTCCCAGGTGCTGAAGTTGAAAAGCATTATCAAACCAGAGGAGGAAGGACAGGGTGTCCCAGTCCCTACCTGGTGGTGACATTACCGTATTGTGTCAGACACTGCCCTTGGTAATTTTCCAGCTTTCGAATGAGGAGATCCTGGGGATACCCCAGTCTTTAGTGCAGGTCACAGGTAATAAATATAAGGTGCTCCCATTTCTGGTGTCAACATAAGAAACATTCAAACTGTAGAGACCTTTTAAAATGTTTATTTGAGCTGAATGAGCACCATTTCAGGAAACAAAGTATCAAAAATATCCAGAGTGTGAAAATGCCCAGGGAAATGGCAGTTTTACTACTTATTTTATACATCAGAATCAAAAGGAAGATGTATAAGTTGGGATCTGGAAATCCATTGGTGATGGGTTAGCGAGGTGGGAGAAAACAAAGCAGGAAAATGCCCGATACTAAATGAAAGGTGAGGATGAATGGACACAATTCCTTTACATTACTGGGTATAAGGTAGTTAATATTTAATTAATTAACAGTAATAACACAGAGGAGTATCTTGGTCTCTGATCTCATGCAGTGTTCGTGCTCTGAGGGGTGAGAAAAAAGGAAATTATGCCGATATTCCAAAGGTATGTTAACAAAGGTGCCAAAATACTAAGTGGGCTCAGTTAGGGTGAAAATTGCATTTCTGCAGGGAAGATAAAGGCCAAAGACAAGACCGCTTGCCATGACTCACTTTTGGTTAGAAAGCCTTAATTTCAGACCGTATGTAGGAATATTTTCTCTCAGTTTGTAAGGCCATCAGTTTGTAAGTCTCCTAAGCTGCTCAGGTTTAGTATGTGCCCCTTGCCCTTTTGTTTTTTGTTTTTGGTCTACACAGGCAGCCAGTGTAAGCATTGAAGTCAGGGTTCCTGGGAAGGCACACCTGTAGTTAATACTGCTTGAAGATGGCACAGAGCTGGGAATAGGTAACCCACTGTCCCCTTTGTGTTAAAAACAAGGCACCAGGGGGTCAAGAATCAGACTCCTAAAGTGGGCAATTGATAACTTAGGGAGATAATAGGGCATTTGCATAAGAGAAAGGAGTTGGTCTTTCTCGGGTGTAACAAGCTCCATCTGGTTGCATAGTGGAGAATAGATCATGGGTTTCATGGACGAGGAAGGGATCCCATCACCAGGCGAGTTCTCTGATTCAGAGGAGAGTGGATGGACCTGAGTTGGGCCTCAGCAGTAGGAGAAAAATTGGATTCTTGGTCGATCTTTTATTTTTTTATCCCATTTTTTCCCATTACCATCTATCTCCCTCATACCTTCTTCCACCTTCATCCACTCTTGTCCCCTTTACATTTTTTAAAGAAGGGCAAGCATAGTTTCAGGTTTTTCAGCTGCAGGAAGAAAGGAAAGGGTTCAAAACCACTCCAGCCTATCTGGTCCTAGCAGTGGAAGCAGTGGAAGCTCCATCTACTGGGCTGGGGAAGATAGTGGTAGGTTAATTCTCTTTGTGAATATTGGAAAGCTCTTTTGGTTCAACTTTTATAAGTTAAAAAGAGCAGTAAGTAGAAACATTTTGTGAGCACCTACATGGGTCTGAATCTGTGGAAGAGTTGAGGATGGAGTCATACAAAAGTGGAGGCTCTTTTATGCAGGAGGGTAAAGGGGGCAGAGCTGAGGGAGTAAACCTGGGTGTGAAGCTGTAAAGCAGGGAGAAATCACACGGTGTGTGCACAGCTAGAGGAAGTGTGAGCGGATGGCCCTGGGTTTTTGGTGTTTGGACTGAAGGGTGAAGCCTAAGCTCATTCATGGCTGGGTTTGGAGGCCTCATCTGGGAGAATCAGTGAAAGTGTTCAGAAGGTAGAAAGGGGCCCTGCAGGCATGGCCCTCAGTTTAGATGGCATTCATCTACCCCACTTCCTCTCATCCTGCTGCCTTTGCTGAGGAAGATGTGAGAGATGGGTGAGACTGTGATGAGACAGCAGGCAGCTCTGGCACCAGCGCTGGTGTCTTCTGTGAAGGCATTGCTGGGGGGTGGGTGGGTGCTGCAAGGGATTCAATGTGGGTAAAACTAGGAAAAGGAGTCTCAAACAGACTGTGCCAGATTTGTTTGTATTAATTCTGACAGGTGGTTGTGACCTTTGAGGAAGTTGCCATGTACTTCTCCAGGACAGAATGGCTCCTCCTTGATGAGGCTCAGAGATGCCTGTACCTCACTGTGATGCTGGAGAACTATGCTCTTATATCATCACTGGGTAAGACACTGACTCTCCCTGAGCACTCTTTTTGCCTTGTCTGTACCCCCCTTTCCTCAAGGTTGCAGTTTGCTGCTTCTGTCCTAAGCTCTAAGGGTCCTGACCAGACTTGTTCCCAGGGAAGATGGACAGCAGCAGCTGGTCTCGGGCTTTCCCCTGATCATGACTACTGGGGTCCATTTTTTCTGGTTCATTTCCCCAAATTGTAATAAACTACCTCACAGTGTCAAAAAAAACAAAAGACCCTCTGTCTTACCAGTGATCTGGACAAGGCCATGCATTTCCCCAGAACACTTCTTTCCTCAGGGATTGCTTTGTCTTCTCATGTACACTGTGGGCAATATGTGCTTCCCCAATTGTCTGGATAGATTCTGGACTAGGTAGGGCTGGAGTGTTTTCATTGCCCTCTTATTGTCCTTGCTGCCCCACTACCTGCTGTGCAGAACAATTGTAGGGAAGAATTTGACCTCAGTATTATTTGCCAGAAGCCTAGTATATTTCACATTTATTAGTGTGAAAGAGCATTTTTTATATTTTTGAACATTTCTACAACTATATGTATTTTTAATCCTCAGTGCAAAATTGATTTTGATTGTTGGAGATAGAAGGGAGGGAGGAGAAATATCTTTGTGAGATAGAAACATTGATTGGTTTTCTCTCATACATGCCTGCAACAGGGAATCAAACCCATAACCTAGGTTTGTCCCTTGCCCAAGAACCAAAACTGCAGCCTTTTAGTGCACAGGACAGTGCTCTAACTGAGACACTTGGCCATGGCTGGATAAAATACTATGCATATATTTATTAGCTCTGTTTTGTCAACTTTGTTTTCAAACTTCAATAATTCCTCGTTGCTTTGAAATGAATGATCTACCCATTGTTGGAAGGGGAATATCCAAGTTGTCTAGTAGTCTTGTGTTGTGTTTTCCACTTTCAGATCTCATTTTGTTTGCTTGTGTACTTAGGTGTTCTGTGTTTGGGTACATAGTAATTAAAATTGTTATATTTCCAAGCACTTTGTTGTTATTTGCAGAGAATATTTTTTTTTACATCTCTTTATTTTTAGCTTATTTGTTTCCATGAAGATTTAGTGAGTCTCATGGAAGTAGTGTATATTCTGTATTGGGGATTTTTTTTTTTTTTTGGATCACAAGTTAAGCCCAACCAGGCTTCAATTTATTTATTTATTCATTTATTTATATGTTTCTATAAATATTTTTATTTTTAAATACAGTTGACATACATCATGGTATTCATTTCATGATTTGAAATTGTGTAACTTACTAAGTGATCATCTCCATAAATCTCACTCCCATCTGACACCATTTATAATTAGTAGAATGTTATTGACTCTCACAGACTGCACTTTACATCCCCGTGACTATTCTGTAACTGCCAGTTTGTACTGTGTAATCCCTTCACCTTTTTCACCCATCATGAGAAATTTTGTTAGACTTACATAAAACTCATACTCTTAACAGTTCATTGTAACCTGAAAACAGCTTTCCTGCATGCCATAGTGCTACCCTTGACTCTGCCACACCACCCGTTTGTATATATGATGTCACAGTTCACATCTTTCCATATTGTGTACCTATTCACAAATAGTGTCACTATTGTTATTCTTAATACACTATATTTTTATCCTATACAATACATTTAAATAAAGTACACTCTACTAATGACCTGTCTTAGTATTGTGAACCTGATGACATCCCAGCCTTACCAGAGAGTTTTTCACTTTCCCATGGTTTCCTGTTTCCTGTTTCTATATAGTATGCCTTTCTTGCAGTCAAAGATCTTTTTTTTTTTTTTTTGCATTTCTAGTAAGTCAGGATGAGTGGAAATTAACTTCTTCGCCTTTTGTGTTTCTGGAAAGTTATTGCTCTTGTTAACTCTGAGGAAGAGGTTTTTGGGATAAAATATTATGCTTTGCAGATATTTTCTTTTAGTGTTTTGCATATATC
Organism: Tonatia bakeri; assembly: GCA_004024845.1. Classification (NCBI taxonomy): domain Eukaryota; kingdom Metazoa; phylum Chordata; class Mammalia; order Chiroptera; family Phyllostomidae; genus Tonatia; species Tonatia bakeri. The sequence continues at coordinate 5,852 of PVIA01016082.1, read as the reverse complement.
ATTAGATATTCTCTAAGGCCGCAAGGTTTCTTCAGAGAAATCTGTTGCTGGCTTATGGGAGTGTTGTCCTTTCATGAGGAGTTTCTTTCTTTTCTCTTCTTTTTTAAGATTTATTTATTTATTTTAGAGAGGGGAAGGGAGAGAGACAGAGATGAAGAGAAACTTCATTGTGTGGTTGGTTGTCACACGCCCCCTATTGGGGACTTGGCCTGCAGTGCAGGCATGTGCCCTGACCACGAATTGAACCAGGGTCCCTTTGGTTCACAAGCCAGCACTCAAACCCCTGAGCCATACCAGCCAGGGCCATGAGGAGTTTCTGTTGTCTTCAGTCTTTGAAACATTCTTTTGCTTTTGATTTTTGACCTTTTATTGTAATACGTCATGCTGAAATCCTGTTTGCATTGAATGTGTACAGGGACCTGCGGGGATCTTAAACATGGCTATTCACATTTCTTTTTCATATTTTGAAGTCAGTTTTTAGCTTATTTCTTTCTTTTGTTTTTTTTTTTCTGCTTCTGTGTGTTTGTTTTTTTTTTAAGCTTTTTATTTATTTATTTATTTTTAGAGAGGGAGGGGAGGGAGAAAGAAAGGGAGAGAAACATCAATGTGCGGTTGCTGGGGGCCGTGGCCTGCAACCCAGGCATGTGCCCTGACTGGGAATCGAACCTGCAATACTTTGGTTCACAGCCCGTGCTCAGTCCACTGAGCTACGCCAGCCAGGGCTTAGCTTATTTCTTAAATAATTTTTTTATGCTTCTGCTTACCCTCTTATTTATTTATCTCTCATTTTCTCTCTTTTCCCACTCCTCTAAGACTCCGTAATGCATATATACGTTATCTCTATGGTGTTCCAAAATTGACAGAGGGTGTCCTCTCATTTTGTTTTACATACAGTATTTTAAATCACCTGCCTCTGAGGTGATGTATTTATTTTACTCCTTGATCTTGTCTGTTTTTGAAGCTCTTTTTCATTTTTCATTTTATTCATTGTATTCTTCAAGTTCAAATTTCTGTTTAATTCTTTTTAAGATATCTTTCTCTCCAATCCCCATGTTTTATTTCATTTTTGTTTATTTATTTTTTAGATTTTGTTTATTTTTAGACAGAGGGGAAGGGAGGGGGAAAGAGAGGGAGAGAAACATTAATGTGTGGTTGCCTCTTCTGCATCCCTAACTGAGGATCTGGCCTGCAACTTGGGCATGTGCCCTGACTGGGAATCGAACTGGTGACCTTTGGTTTGCAGGCTGGCACACAATCCATTGAGCCACACCAGCCAGGGCCCCATGTTTTATTTTTATGTTCGTTTGTTTCTTATGGGTACTTGTGTATTTGCTTGTACCTCTCCCTCACTGAAGTTTTTAGTAATGATTTTTAAAATTATTTTTCAGCAGTTTTTATACCTCCGCATTTTGGCTTAATTCAGTTTAACATTGCAATGTTCCTTTTGTGATTATTTTTTTCATGTTTTCCTTTGTCTTAGTGTTGATGTGTGATATTTGATGAAGCAGTTACTTGTTTGCACCTCATGAACCGATTGTGTATAGAGGGGTCATTTTATCTGCATATGCATACAAGGGTGCTTGGTAGGTGGTGTGATGTGTTTTGGGCTCATGGGAAGCTTCACTTCCCATTCTTCTTGCTGCCCCATAACCAAAGTCTGCGTTGTAGAGATTGAAGGGGGTCCTCAGTGGCGAGGGCTACGGTTTTCCAAATATTTTGAGATCTCTGGATGATTTGGTGGCACAAAAAAGGCCATTAGAGTCAATGTTGGCACAAACTCAGAGTCCCCCAGAAGTCCTTACCTTTGTGTTTTGAATCTACACCTGTTTGCTGAGCCAGTCTTCCCTGCTATTATTTTGTGTGGCTCTTTGTATTATGCTTCACCTTGTTGCTCTTTGAAATAACCTGGGTCTTAAGCCTCTTCCCCTTTCCTGAGGGTGCTGTTTATGGTGGATAATTTTCTGATTTCGTTGTAGTGTGTTGAATACTTTATTTTTTATTCTGCTATCTTGCTGTGGTTACACAGAACTTTTTCTTTTGGTTTTTTGGTGCAGAGCTATTCTAAGATGGTGTTGGTTATTCACCTCTTCTGCTTTCTCTTTGGAGTTGCATCATCAGTATTTCACATAATTGTTCAATGGGTTGGAAACTGGAAGAGTCCTTTGTGTATCACAAGAAGGTTAGTAGACCAGCCATGACAGGTTGGGCTCACAGGAGGTCTGGCTGAGGGGGAGAATTTCATTCCAAGGCTGTGTTAAAGCATAATGAGGACCCTGTTGTCTTTATCTGCATTTTGTCACAGTTGCCAGTGGCCACATGTTAATTAACTTGTCCTTTCCCTTTCTTGTCACATTACCAGTTTTTTCTTTGAATGGTTTCCATTTCTATCCTAAGTTCCACCCACGGATAATCTCTGCCTCTCTTACCTCTATACCACAACCATTTCTCTGAGGAATCCTTTTGGTGTCCTCTACTGTATTTTTGACATTTTATTTATTTCTTTTTAGAGAAAGGGAAAGGAAGGAGAGAGGGTGAGAAACATCAATGTGTGGTTGCCTGTTGTGCATCCTGCACTGGGGATCTGGCCCACACCCAAAAATGTGCCCTGACTGGAAATAGAACTGGCCACCCTTTGGTTCACAGGCCAGCACTCAATGCATTGTGTCACACCAACTAGGGTGGCGTGCTATACCATTTTGATCAATGTATGTTGCACCTTGAATTATGTACATATTTCTTTATAAACCTAGCACAGCCTCTGCTCTACTGTTGTTGGTTTTCATGGTTTTGAATATCCTCTACACGGCCTTACAAGACAAGCAGGAAGGGTTTAGCCCTTAAGAGAGGAAAAACTTGTAAAGCCAGCCTCTCTTCCTTGTATCCTGTCCTGTCCTAGTATCCTTCAATTAAGGACTTCCCCATTATTATAGACAGGAAAGGGTTTTTTTTGAGTCTCTCATTTGTCTTGGAAATCATCCCATAGAATCATGCCAGATGTTACACATGCAAATTGATGACGAGAAAACCTTCTTGTAGGTCACTCTTTACTTCACTAGGTTTGCTTTTGTTTAGGTTGCTGCTGTGGAGTAGAAGACTTGGAGGCACCGACAGAACAGAATATTACTGTAAGAGTCTCAAAGGCTATGAATCTGAAGTCAACACTGTCTTCCCAGAAGAGCCACCCCTGTGAGAGTTGTGGGTGTGTCTTGAGACACATTTTCTTCTTGGTTGACCAGCAGGGAACCCAACAGGGCCCAATACTGCTGAGGTGTGGGGCATGTGCAGAACCATTTTACTTCAGTGCACAGAGTCACCAGCACCAGGAGCAGGACACAGCACAGAACTGTTTCATCAGCACTATGGACAGGGTCTCGTTACCAAAGAGCTGCAATTTCCATGTTTCGTGGAATTTTTATACCTCTAGTCAGGTTGGAAAATGCTTCCTCATCAGTTCCAGATATCCTGCGCAACTGGCTGCTTACACCAAACACAGGGAGGAAAAAATCTCTAAGTCTGGAATGACTTGTGGCACTACAAAATATTACACACCAAGAGAATGCAAGAAAGCCTCTGGCTGTGATGACATACTTGTTGAGGACCAGAGATTCCTTACTAGAAAAAAGTGCTTTTTGTGTTCTGAATGTGGGAAGTCCTTTACCAAAATTTCTAACCTCCGTGTTCATCAGAGAGTTCACACTGGAGAAAGGCCTTATAAATGTGGTGAATGTGAGAAATCTTTCACCACTTGCACCGGTCTCCTTCATCATCACATAGGTCACAGTGGAGAAAGGCCTTATGAGTGTGTTGAATGTGGGAAATCTTTTACACAGAGCTCTACCCTCCGTCGTCATCAGAAAGTTCACACTGGAGAAAGGCCTTATGAGTGTGTTGAATGTGGAAAGTCTTTTACCCAGAGCTCTACCCTCCATCGTCATCAGAAAGTTCACACTGGAGAAAAGCCTTATAAATGTGATGGATGTAATAAAGCCTTTACCCGTAACTCTGACCTTCGTAAACATCACAGAGTTCACACGGGGGAAGGGCCTCATAGTCATGCTGAATATGGTAAATCTCTAACCAATAACTTTATCCTCCATCGTTATCACAGAGTTCACACTGAAGGAAGCCCTTATAAGTGTGGTGAATGTGGAAAATCTTTTAACAGTAGGTCAGGTTTCCTTTATCACGAGAAAGTTCACACTGGAGAAAGGCCTTATAAGTGTAGTGAATGTGGGAAATCTTTCACTGGTTACTCTGTTCTCCGTCATCATCAGAAAGTTCATACTGGAGAAAGGCCTTATAGGTGTGGTGAATGTGGGAAATCTTTTACACAAAACAATATCCTCCGTCGTCATCAGAAACTTCACAGTGGAGAAAGACCATTTAAGTGCAATGAATGTGGGAAATCTTGTACCAGTAGCTCTGACCTCCATGAACATCAGAGAGTTCACACTGGAGAAAGGCCTTATGAGTGCGCTGAATGTGGGAAATCTTTTAAGCAACAACATAAATTTCTTTCTCATCACAGAGTTCACACCGGAGAAAGGCCTTATAAATGTGGTGAATGTAGGAAGTCTTATACCAGTAGCTCTGCCCTCTGTGTTCATCAGAGAATTCACACTGGAGAAAGGCCTTATAAATGTGGTGAATGTAGGAAATCCTATATTACTAGCTCTGCCCTCCGTGGTCACCAGAGAGTTCACACTGGAGAAAGGCCTTATGTGTGTGGTGAATGTGGGAAGTCTCATGCCAGGAGCTCTGACCTCCGTAAACATCAGAGAGTTCACACTGGAGAAAGGCCTTATGTGTGTGGTGAATGTGGGAAATCTTTTATAAGTAGCTGTGGCCTCCGGTATCATTACATAGTTCACACTGGACAAAGGCCTTATGTGTGTGGGGAATGTGGGAAATCTTTTACCCATAGCTGTATCCTCCGTAATCATCAGAAAGTACACACTAGAGAAAGGCCTCACGAGTGCAGTGAACATGGGAAATCTTGTACCTGTAAGTCTGCCCTCCATTTTCATTAGTGTTCACACTGGATAAAGTACTTAGGAGAGCAGTAAATGGGGAAATCCTGTATGTGTACCATTTACCTCAATTGTCATCACAGAGTTCACACCAAAGAAGCACTAATGAGTGGTGAATGTGGGAAATCCTTCATCTGTTGCATTAACTGTCATTGTTACCAGAGACGACACACATAAACAAAGTTTAATGGCCGCAGGGAATGTGGGAATTGTTTTATCAGTAACCTTCATTTTCCTGAAAGACTTCACATTGGAGAAAGGCATCATGAATGCAGTGAAAGTGGGAATTCCTTTTTCTGTAGTAGTCCCCTCGAGTAGTCCCTAAGTAACCCTTCCGAATGGCCTTATGCCTGCAGTAAATTTGAAAAATGTTCTTCTTGTATCAGTGACTTCCGCTAGTATGATAGAGTTTATACTGTTGAAATGCAACTTGAGTGATGTAAATAGGAGATGTGTTTGAACTGTAGCCATTCCCTTCATTATCATTAGAGAATTCACAATGTCTAAGTTCCTGTAAATTAAGGAAATTTAGGAAATCTTTTATTATCTATCTGTTGCCTTTGTTATCTTCTGAGAAGTTACACAGAAGAAACATTTTTATATACAAGAAATATGAGAATTGTTTCTGTAGCACAATCCTCCATTATATTCCCAATTTCACTCTGCTGAATGTCCTTGTAAGTAAAGGGAATGTGGGAAAGTGTTTTTTTATTGTAACTCCTTTCTTACCAGAGAGTTTACAGAGGAGATAGACCTTATGATAACACGAAATGTGGGAAATCTTTCACCTCGTTTCCATAAGCATGTCAATTGTAGTTCACA
>PVIA01016081.1:0-20271 GCA_004024845.1 Tonatia bakeri | reverse complement strand
CCCCACTGGGGACCTGGCCCACAACCCAGACATGTGCCCTGACTGGGAATTGAACCAGAGACCTTTTGGTTCAGTTCCATGCTCAATCCACTGAGCCATACCAGCCAGAGCTCTACAGTATTTTGAAAGATGTCTTCATTCAAAATCAGGGTTGTTGTTGTTGTTTTTTTTTTTTAGGTGCATTTTTCTGATTGGGTGAGGAAGCCTATGAAAATGGAGAGAGAAACCTAAAACTGCACTTTTCCCCCTAGACATTATTACATTAAGATAGGCTAGTTCAAGGAAAGTTAGGGCAAAGACACATGAGACTTTATAACTCTACATAAGCTATTTGTATTGAGATGTATATTTAAATAATCTATTTCTTGATTCATTTCCATTTTAATGTTTCTCAATCACTTTGGACTGAAAAGTCTGAATGGTTAAATATATAATTTTTAAAATGACATTCATTATATGTCAGCATGTTGGGAGGTGGGGGGAATACCACACATTAAAAATTTGTATAAGTACAAGGTAGTAGAACATGCCACCTTACCATTGGGTTTGTGTAAGAAACTCTCAGATACGAAATTGCCAGTGTCATTAAATAGAATTCCAATCATGTTAGACGGGGAGAAGTGAAAGAGATCTGGAAAATGGAAACTGGTTTCTTTAGAGGTGGTAAATACCGTGTTCCCGTCATTGACTGTGGATCAGCACAGAGGACCTCAAACTTCAGCTGTGGGAGAATCACCTAGAAAGCTTGCTACACCCAGGTTTCTGGGCCCCACCCTGCAGCTTTGATTCAGTAGGTGAAACGGAGCCTGAAAATTTGCATTTTTAACTAATTCCCAAGTTAGCTGCCGCTGGTCAAGACTTGGAAAACCACATAAACATAAATTCTTGATGATGCTTTTTTCTTCTTCAGTGTTTTATTGTCGTAAACTACACATAACATAAAATTTGCCAACTTAATCATTTACAAATACCTAATTCAGTAGTATTCAATTCATGTTATTGTGCATCCATTTTCAGAATTCTTTCATCCTGTAAAGCAAATTCTTATATTCATTAAACAATAACTCCCCATTTCTGCACCTCCTAACCCCTGGCCACCACCCTCCTACCTTCTGTCTCCATGATTTTGACTAGTCTGAGAATCTCATATAAGAGGAATCATTCATTGTGCTCTTAAGTGTAGAAGCCTAAAGTTGAGTCACTACTCCAGCCAATTTAAGGTAATCTCTCAAATTAAAGCAGCCACCTGCCTTTACACGTTGGAGAACCATACGTATGCAACTGCAGGGTAGTGAGTGTTTTCAAAAACATTGAATCTCCTTAATTTACAGTAACAACAGAAATAAAACTTGGCTATTTTGCAGCCCTGTGCAAGGTGTCTTTGCAGGCAGTCTGGCTCTTCCCTTCCGTCCCCTCGCCCTTGGCTGATCTGCTTGTTTTGCCCGGCAGAGCTCGCTCAACGAGAAGAGGAGGGTCCTGGCGGGGCAGCACGAGGATGCCCGGGAGCTCAAGGAGAACCTGGACCGAAGGGAGCGCCTGGTGTTGGACATCCTGGCCAATTACCTCTCCGAGGAACAACTCCAGGACTACCAGCATTTTGTGAAGATGAAGTCGACTCTCCTCATCGAGCAGCGGAAGCTAGATGACAAGATCAAGCTGGGCCAGGAGCAAGTCAGGTGCCTGCTGGAGAGTCTCCCCTCGGGTTTCGTTCCCAAGGCAGGGGCCCTGGCTCTGCCTCCAGACCTCACGAGTGAAACGGCTCCTGTTGGGGGGTGCGCTTTCCGTGGTATCCCCCCAGCGTTAACCTCTCCGCTTTAACCTCTCCTCAAACACCCAACTGAAAGATTGCCCTTTCTTTCCACCCTATGTAATCTGAAAAATGTTTCAGCACAAACCACTGTTTAAACTCTATGGGTTTGGTGGGGGCAGTTTCTGGATAAAAGGAAAAGATTCTATCCAGGGAAGAACCTGTTTTTTTCCTTCTCACCCTTCATGGTTGATCTTCTGGGAGCTTGAACGCTGCTGGGGACTCACCCCTTTCTATTATTACTTTGTAATAGAAAGACAGTTGATGAAACAGAACTGACAGGAGGGTGTTTGATTAGTTTTCTACAGGCTGAGGCAGCAGAGGCCAGTGTGTGTCACCCTGAGGAATGGACCCACAATGGCCTTCCTGCTGTGGCCGGTGTGTCCTGACAACAGGTACAAGGACTCATTAACAAAGGGTCTGCAACTTAAAGCCTTAAAGAGACACACGCAGAAGACAACTGTAAAACCCTGAACATTGTTATTATTTATATTTTTAAAAGTGAAAAGGATCATTATGTTTGTGTGCTAACCACTCATTTGATTCTGTTTTGTGGGGGATGTAGACAATTATGTTTGAGCTTTGTATTTTGTGAAAAATCTTAATGAAATGAAGAATTCCAAAGATAGTCACATTGAGCGTGGAGATTTCTTTTTTCTTAAACTCTTGTCTGCCTTATTTTTATAAATCCAAGCAGATCTCCTACAGCTGTATTAAACCGAGTCCTGGGGGGGGGGCCCTGTTCCCACTGCTGCGGGTCCTCTCCACTCTACTGCAGCCCCAGGGACCACGTGCCCCTCCGGGAAGAAGGCTTCATGTCATCACTGTGTGGCAGAGGTGAAGCTCTGTTTTGCTAAAAATGACAGTAACTGGCCAGCCTATATGACAAGAGGAAGGTGAGAAATCCAGACAATTCAAAACCAGATTCACACTGTCCTGTAGCAGATCTGGGCTAAATACAGCCCATTTAGTGAAAGAGCTTATCAGGTTGTTTCTAATGATGCTGTTTTTTACAATTTTGGTTTTTCAAATGTCAAACCTACCCATCACCAGTAACAGTTTCCTCAACATCTGAACGTGGATTTTGTGCCATCATGCAAAATAACTTCTTAGAGGATACTCTAGGGCCCAAACTCTAAGTCTGTGAAAACTGACTGGAACCTTGGGAAGAGGCGAGGGCCAGAGGCAGGCTCTGTCCACAGCTGCTGGAGACAGCAGCAGCCTCCCACTCAGAGCAGGTGGTGCATCCTGGGCTGTGCTGGAGTTTTGTTGTTATTGTTTTTACATGTGCTTGAACTCTGACTGGTGACCACCTCTGCTAATGTGGGCTGCCAGTACTACAGCAGCCAGCCCTAGAGAGTAAAATTTGTACGAGAGTAAAATTTTCCTTAGTATATTTAATTACTGAGTGAAATTTATCTTGTGGTTTAAAATTTCAAAACGGTAGTTTTGGTCCCCAATACGGGTGATGAACCTAGAACCAGTAGGCTACCCAGAAATTTCTTATGAGCAATCAACTGAAGCCTTTGCTCTGCTCTTTGGAGATCATACACGGTCTGACTCCACTCATCCAGGTTTTCCAGGAATGTTTCCTGACACCTCTCTTACAGCCAGAGGTCCCATCTCCCAGGGAATCCAGGGAACTAGGGACAGCGTTCAACAGCCACTCCGCATGGTCCTTTCAAAGTGGAGAAAGCCCATCTAACCGACGTTTCATCAGACTTAGGCCAACACGGGGGCCTGAAATCAACCCCACTTGAAAACTGCTGTGTCTCGCTGACGCTGAGTGGCTCTTTGCATCAGTCAGACCGGGCTGAAGCCAGCCAGTCAATGCTTCCAGCTATTCTTTGTGCAATGGCTGAGAGGGTATAGGGCTCCTGATTCCCAACACTCCAAAATTATTCTTCTCCAGGATTTGACTGGGAATATATTGCAGTCTTTTCGATCACCTTTCTATTTTATACGCGTCACACTCAGTGACCCCTGCGGTGGCGTAGCAGGCGATGCTGCGAGGCGCATCACAAGCACCTGGGAGCTTGTGCCCCTCCCGGGTGGCCTCTCCTTCTGCAGCACAGAGACGGCATTCTGTCGTTGCATGGAATGAGCGCGGTACCAAGCGTAACTTTCACATCTAATTCTTTGAAGATTTTATTTATTTTTAGAGAGAGGGGACGGGAGGGAGAGAAACATCAGCCCCTTGCCTCTCATACACGCCCCTTCCAGGGACCAAACCTGCAGTCCAGGCGTGCGCTCTACCAGGAGTGGAGCCAGCAGCCTTTTGGTATATGGGACAATACTCCAGCCAACTGAGCCACACCAGCCAGGGCAAAACAAGCCTGTTCTTTATCCCTTTACTATTTTGTATTTTTTCCCCAGTGTTAAAAAAAAGCCCTCTACAGTAGAAGCCATCCTTTTTCCTCCCAGCAACATCCTCTCACCCGAGAGAGATCGTGAGCAGGGCAGGTTACTGGTCAAGATGTCAGGACACACATGAAATCGAGAATGTTTGTCCACGGTCAGCAACTGACCCTGTGACTGTGGTCGTTTCAGAAACACCACGTCCCATCAGAAGTCAGGTGGGACTAGGGTGGCCTTGCAGTAACCCAAGTGCTGAGACTGAGAAACCTGTGAAGTCTCAAGAAAGGACAATGTCCTGTGACAAAGTTAGGAGGCATCCTACTTCCCGGGCCGCTCGGGAAGCTCCTCGGCGTGTTGCTGCATGTCGGTTGACTCAGCCTTTCCTCAGACTGTTTTTCGTTCCTTGTGGCCACTTATCCCCAAAGAATGCAGGGAGGATCCAAAGTGTGACTTCCTCCAAGAGACGCTGTTGAAACCAAACATATTTTTCCTTTCCTCCAGGGGAATATTTTAGGATTCATTTTGCACAACTGGTTTTCACTTGAAGGTTAGTGAGTTTGGATTGACCCTTAAGAACCAGTGGCTTTCTGCTGTTAGGAGTGAGGCCTCAACTGAGGGCCTTTGGGGCATACGCCAGGAGAAACCAGCCTGGGACATCCCACTTCTCCTAGTATTCCATTATTAATATCTGATCTAAAATCACATCTGACTTTAAAAGTTAGATCACGCTTGTTCCTAATATGAGCTCTACCTTTAAGTTTATATTTTATTCAAACATTTTTTGCTAAGATGTTGGGGTTTTTTTTTCCTGGATACCAAGGGAAGTATTGGCTTTTTATTCTATATGGTTCCAAATTTATTTCTCTTCAATTTTCCATAATGTTATTGGCTTTATTCTGTTAAATTGGAATTATTTATATTTTCTTTTTTAGAACAGTCTGTGTTTTATTCACCTTACTGTGGGCAAGAAAAAGTAAAACCTTCAGCCAGAAATAACTTCTCCGTATCCAGCAGTGCATCAAGAGGCTAGGAGGACGCAAAGGGCCACTTTATACAGAAACCGTTTACTGGAGACAAGGCACTCCTTGCTGCCTCAACTCTGAGACGAAGCATGGGGTGAAAGGATAAAGACCATTTTAATATGAGAAAGGGTCATAGGAAGTCCTGTTATTCTAAATAAACCTCACTTTATAGGAGCTCATTCAGACACGAAATCATGGTTTCTGTAAGTGCACGAAAGAAGATACTCTGGCCCTGACTGGTGTGGTTCAGTGGTTTGGGCGTTGTCCCGCAAACTGAAAGGTCGCTAGTTAGATTCCTGGTCAGGGCACATGCCTCGGTTGCTGGCCAGGTCCCTGGCTGGGGGCGTGTGAGAGGCAGCCAATAGATGTTTCTCTCCTCTTTCTCCCTCCCTCCCTTTCTGAAAATAAATAAATAAAATCTTAAAAAAAAAAAAAAGATTCTCTATATCAGAATCACAGCATGCTTGTTAAAAATGCCAGTTGCTTGGACACAAGCAAGTAGGCTGGGAATCTGCATCTTAACATTTGAGAGCCACTGACACCAATCCTGTGTACAGTGTCTGTTGTTAGGATCACAGTGAGACCAGCATGAACTTATGCAATAATGACCCCAGACATCAAAGTCCTGTCGTGTTTGTTCTCGTTAACTACATCATTATGAGTTAACACTGTCCCCACTACTTTTATATAATCCCCAAGGTTGCGATACGGAGTTTTTCCCCCTCTCTCCAGATCTGTTTTAAATTAAATGAGCTAAGCACTTATTCAAGCTTACCTACACCTACTCTAATTATTTTCCTCAAGAGGAACCAACACAATGTCAGTGATCTGAAGTTCTGCCCTGATACTCGCACTAACCTGACATCACGACTGACTCTTCAGTGGGGGCCCTACTCAGATATTTGCTGCTTCATCAGAAGCCACACACTACAGATGAGCTTGGGTTTCTCTTGGTGTAGATTTGACAGCCTCGCTAATGAAACAAAAATGTGTTTATTTTCTTCTAGAAGTGAAAGGAAGTATCACCTAATTGCAAACACTAAAATCAAAATTAAGCAAGGAAAAAGTTGCCAATAAAGAAACTGGCTCATTTATTCCTACTTCATTCTTTAAATTCTCTCCACTCGTCTATAGGGAAAAACAACTGCATTTCTAAACATCAATTTTGCCATTGCTTTACATAGAGGACTGAACAGGGGAAGTTTAATATATATAAAGAATAATTAAATTCTGATAAATCAGTGACTATGGGATCTAAGGAAGTCAATAGGATACCCTGGAATCCAAGGAGAATACCCTAGGAAAGACCAACTTGGAAAGGGCCCCCTCCCCACGGCTGGGGTTCAGACCTTGGAGAACTCAGCCCACTGACAGCAGAGAAGTCTACTGGTTTGCCCAGGCCACAGCTGGTCTGCAGTCCCTGAGCAAGCAGGAAGCAGCCCTCCAGGGTGCAAGCCAGCAGTCAAGGGCATGGGCCGGCACAGGTCCATTGCGGGGCTGGAGAGGGGCTGGCTGCTGAGTGGAAACCCTGGGAGTTGCAGGGATCTGCATGGGGGAGGAAGTGTTGGCAGAGTGCCTTTGGAGCATTGATGCAAGCAGGAATCCTTCAGGGTGTGGGTTTCTATTCAATACTTTGCAGGCCTGGGAGAAAGTTACCTCCTGCTGAGGCTGCCAGGTCACCGTGGAAACTTGTGCTAGGGGCAGAACTCCATCAGATTCCTCATACTCCATTCCATTCAGCCAAAACAGCAACACCGTCCCTTCCTTCCTCCTGCCCCTCCAGCGCCCTCTACTGAGGAAATTTAGCATGCTCACTATATAAAAGAGAAGTAATGAAGGACGAAGGCGGGGTAAGAGGCAATAAAATGATAACCGGCACAGATTTATTCTACAAGATTATTACCCTAGCATTATTTTCTGGGATCATCAATAATTTTATAGTTGTTGATTCTGTAAGAATGATCTCTCTGACAATAAAGAAAAAAAGAGCCTATCAAACTCACAACTTACATCCCTTAGAGAAGGTGTCAAAGGGAAAGCAGTTTTTTAATGCATTTCATACACCCGTGTTCCTCAAAGACACTAAAGCAATAGATTTAGAATGAGGCGTATATAAGAACATGTGTGAGTTTTCTGCCTGCCCGTCTATCTGCCTGCCTAGCTCTGCCTCTGGGTACCTCTGTGTCTCTGGCAGACTCTCCACGTGTTTGCCGTTCTGTCTCCGTGTGTGTGCTTTCCTCACTCTCAGCCTTTACAGCCGTCATCCTCCCATTCTTTATATTCTTTATATTCTTGGGGGGGCGTGGCTTACAAAGGATAAATTGGGAATGAATAAAGACTAGAAGGGAAGATCTGTAAAATCCAGACTTTGTTGTTGTTTTTTTTAATTTAGGGGAAAAAAATAAGAATTTCACCTCATTCAAGTTAAAATAGGGGGACTATCTAAAGGAAGACTTTGCAACATGTTTAAATATGCATAAGAGAAAAAGAGAACTATGTATTTCCCTTCTGTAACTAGAACAGAATACAGGAGTTGAGACTGTTTTGTGGTGATAGGAACTGAGCGGATAAGAAGAAATAACCCAACAAATGGCTCACAGACTTTGGAATAAGAACTTTAAAACACTGATCTTTCTTCTTCCTAATTAAAAGAAAAAACAAAATACAGATCCACCTGATACAAAATGGTGTGGAAGCAAATTTATTAAAAGGCAGGAAGATACTCCTTTCCAGGACTACAGTTCTGTCAAGTGGAGACACAGAAAATGAACTTTAGCTTTTGATATAGACATTTTCCTAGTTTACTCAGAAGGCTCAATAATAAGTTTTATAATAAGCTCCATTTAATAATGTATCACTGGATATGTTTTGATGTTATTATTTAAAACTGATGAAAGTTTCCCAAAGTCAGGGAACAACTGCTTTGATCTAATTTAAAACTCTGAATAGACATATATTTTCCCATTGAAAAGGCAAATCCTTTTCTTCCTCCACATTTTTCCCTTCTTCAAAAAAAAAGTATCCCCTGACCTTTTCTATAAATCTCCCTGAAGGCTTGCTTTTGAACAATAAATTTTGAAGATGATAGAACAGGGTTTAAGGACAAATTGTAAGGCCTTCTTGCAAATGTCAGTTACAAGCTAAGGAATAATGTGCATAGGAATAAGGAACTAAGAAAATCATTTCCAGATGTGGTTATACAGTGTGCGCCCACAGGTGGATTAGAGAGCAGGTCTTTGGGAGGGACAGTAGGAAATGTGCGTGGTTATCATCACTCTAGGTACATATATATGTGCATTGGCATGGCTAATGGAGAAGGCACATGACACACCTGATAACAAAAGTAGAACCACAGTCCCCAGATAAAGTGGATCGGAAATCAGTGGGGAGGTAACTGAAAAAAGATTTCTGTCCATAGTGCATAAACACAGATAGAAATGACACATGAATACAAATCAGCAATAAAAATGCAACTCGGTTTTTAAAGCTCGGCAGAAGAATTAAACAGACATTTGACAAAGGAAGAGAGATGAATGGCTGATAGGTACATGAAAAGGTGATGGACATCTTTAAATCATCAGCAAAATGCCAATTTAAACCACAGCAGATCCCACGACGCACTCACTGGGACAACCAAAACCCCGTGCGGGGAGTCTCTGGGGCTCGTGGAGCTCTGGTGCCCTGCTGCAGAGCCTGGGACGCCCTGTGGAGAACCGTTTGGTAGGTTTTCACAAAATTATACATATATTTACCCTGTGACCTAGCAATTCCATTTCTAGGTAGTTATTCTAGAGAAAGACAAATATATATTCACACACACAAACTTGCACAAGAATGTTCATAGCAGCTTGAGTCACAACAGTCAAAAAACTGCAAATAACCCAAATCTCAATCAACGGGTTAACAGATAACCAAATCTCCTTACATTAATACAATGGAATACTATCCATCAGTAAGACAGAACAAACTATTGATATGTGACAATATGGATGAAAACCGGTATGTTAAGCAGAAGTTACAGAAGCGCACACTGTGTGACTTCCTTTATATCGAGTTCTAGGCTGGGCAGAACGAATCTGTGGTGGTAGAAGGAGAAGGCGGTTGCCTGCGGGTGAAGGGAAGCTGACTGCTTGAAGTGGAACAGAAGAGAAGTTTCTGAGATGACGGAAATACTCTGTCTCGCTTTCAGTGGGGATTACGTGGGTGTATAAAATTGTCACAATTCATCAACACAAACATTTAAGATCTGTGCATTATACTAATTGTTCATTATACCTCAATATAAAAAATATGGGAAACAAAAGTGAAAAACAAGGGCAAACCAATCATTTGATACTGACACAATAAGTCCCTAGCTTTTACCCTTCATCCAATGAACAGAGATTCTGAAGACAGCAACTCCCAAGGGTTGTTATCATAGTTGCGGTGTAGCCTAAGTTGCTGTAACAGACAAATTCTTTTTAAAAAATACAGAGTCCAGGTAAAGAGGGTGACCTAGGAGGCTCCTACACTTACCTCCTCCCATGGACACGCAATTCAGAGAGAACAATTCCCTGTGAAGAATACTGAGGCACTACCTGAGCTACTCCTATACAAACAGGTGAACAAGAGAAAAAGCACATCGGAATTGTAGGAGGGGCCAAGATACAGTCTCACCCAACTCCACCCTGGTTGTAGCGACACACACACGAGTAGGCGGAAGTGTGCAGCTCCCAGCCTCTCCCTGAGAAGTGAAGGATTTGAAACACACATCTGGTGCCCTGACTTTTAAGACTTCCACCTGAGAGGTGGTCCCCCAAGAACATCCAGGTCTAAAAGCCAATGGGGTTTCATCCATAAGACCCACAAGACTACAGCAAACTAAGAAACAGTTCCTAAGGGGCTTGCAAAGACTCATTGGATTCCTCCGCTCCCCTTCCAGGGCCCAGGGCCCAGGGCCCAGGGCCCAGGGCCCGGGGCCCAGGCAGCAGACGGAAAAGCCCAGTCCTGTGAAAGAGGTCTATTAGAAGATCTTGAAGCTGTGGCCTGAGGATCAGGCGTCCAGTGTAGGGCTGATTGCCGTGCTCTCCAGCAGACAGGGAGGCTAACAGGTGCCATCTTTGTGGTCTCCCTCTGCCCCGCCACAGGTGACCAGCGTCTCCATGACAGGAGCCTGTGCACACATCCGGTGCCTCTGCTCTTTTGGCTGCTGCCCAAAGGGCACATCCCTTCATAGCCTGGCTCTGGTGGGCAGCAGGGCTTCTGTTCACAGGTTCAACGGGATGGCAGCACACAAGAAACAGTTCTTAACTGGCTATCACCCCAGGGATCAGTGCTGAGGAACCAGACAGAAAAGCCCATCTCCCTGTGTTCCCCCAAAGAGATATTTTTAGACTTTAAAAGCCACTGCCTGAGGGTGTGGCTTCCAATCCACCTGCATCCAGATGCTGACCGAGATCCTCCCCTTTGGAACCCTGACAGGTCCTGGCACACCCGCAGCTACCGGGAGCCAACCAAGAACAAAGGAAGTTGCCTGAACGATCACAAAGGTTTGAGAGAAAACCAAGAGTGAGGGCAGGGTTGAACCGTGAGTTTTGTCTCCTGCAGGAGGCCACTCCTCCCTCAAGACTGGGAGAAGTGCCGGTTGTATTTAATGCACGGAAACCAACACAGAGAGTTAAGAAAACAAAGAAACAAAGGAATAGAGGGTGGAGCAAAAGTACGTTTACAGCTGTCTGCATAGAAAATAATACAAGAATTAATGAATACTAATACAAGAATAAACTGTGTTCCACAGACTCACAACTATAAACCAACCTGTGCCCCACCCAGTATGTTTCAAAGAAAAATAATAAAGCCCCAGGAAAAGACCTTCATGAAATGGAGAGAAGTGATTTGCCTGACAAAGAGTTCAAACTGATGGTCACTCATGTGCTCCCGAGGTCAGGAGCGCAGCCGTGTGCGAAGAGAGAGGACTCTCAGCACCCCACTGCAGGACAGCGCCAAATCACCAGAGAGAGCGCGAGAAGAAAGGAACAGAATTACAAAACTGTTGGAAAACAACAAACTGCCAGTAATAAGTCCACATCTATCAACAATTACTTCAAATGTAAATGGACTAAATTCTCCATCCAAAGACCTAGACTAGCTGAATGAATTAAAAAAAAAAATAAGACCCAACTATGCTGCCCACAAGGAACACACTTCAGCTTTAAGGACACACACAGACTGACAGCAAAGAGATAGAATAGATAGGAGGAAAAAAATAGGACAACTGTAATAGCATAATCAATACAATATATTGAAAAAAATATTCCATGCAAATAGAAGCCAAAAGGAAAGCCAGTGTGGCTATACTTCCATCAGACAAAATAAACTAAGAGACAGAGAAGGTCATTGTATAGTGATAAAGGGGTCAACCCCACAACAGGACATAACATTTGGAAACGTTTATGTGGCCAGCACAGGAACACCTAAAGGCATAAAGCAAATACTAACAGATCTGATACCCCACCTTCATCAACAGATAGATCATCCAGACAGAAAATCAATAAGGAAACACTGCTCTTAAAAGATGCATTAGACCAACTGGACTTAACAGAAATATACAGAATATTCTACCTAAAAGAAACAGAATACAAATGCTTCTCAAGTGCACCTGGAACATTGTCCAGGATAGATCATGTTAGCCCACAAGTCTTAATAAATTTAAGAGAACCAAAGTCATATTAATATCTTTTCTGACCACAATGATATGAAACTAGAAATCAATCACAAGAGAAAAAAACTGGAGAATTCACAACTATGATGACTAACCAACACGCTACTGAACCACCAATGAGTCAAAGAAGAAATCAAATTAGAAATAAAAATGTATGAGGCCAGGTGGATATGAAATTTATCAGGATGATCACTTAGTAAGTTACACAATGTCTAATCACTGGGTTGTATCCCTGAAGCTAATATAATATTGTATGCCAACTGTAATTAAAAAATTTTAAAAATGATTTAAAAAAAAGTAGGACCAACAATTCAAAATGCTGGTATGTGGAGTGACCAGACCTCTAACACATGGCTGATGGAAGTATGAAATAGCACAACCATTTTAGGAAAACTGTCTGGTAGCTTTTTGTAAAACTAAACACACCAAACTAAATCTACCTGCTCTTATGACCCAGCAATTCCAATCCTAGGTATTTACCTGTGAGAAATAAAAACATATGCCAAAAAAAAATAACCGCCTTGTATGAGAATGTCCTTATCAGTTCCACTCATTATATCCCGAAACTGGAAACAGTCTGGATATCTATCAATAGGAGCCATGTGGCATATTCAGACAGGGGAATACTACTCAGGACTGTAGACATGAGCTGCTGATACAAGCAACATACATGAATCTTAAAAATCCCACACTGTGTGATAGAAGCCTTCACAAAACAATACTACTGTATGACTCTATTTACAAATCAGGTATGCAGTGCAACAAATTAGAACTGTGATTTCTGGGGGTGAGTGGGGACAGGGATTGAGTGGGAAGAAGTGTAAGGGACCTTTCTGGGGTGATAGTAATGTTCTATATCACGACAGGGGTTTGAGTCGCACCAGAGTGCACATTTATTAAAGGTCAACGACTGCACACTTAAGATTTTTACTAAATGTAAATTTTCCATCAAAAGAAAGAAAACTCTAAACATGAATCTATCTCTGATTTATGATATGCTTGCTGAAGTACTGGGGAGAAGGAAAGTATCTGAAATGCCTCAAAAATTAGGTGGCTTAACAAATAGAGAAACACATGAATGGATAAGTTGTGATAAAGCAAGTTAAAAAAAAAAAATGTTGCCCCAGCTGGTGTGGCTCAGTTGGTTGGGCATTGTCCCATGAACCCAAAGGTCACTGGTTCAATTCCTGGTCAGGGCACATGCCTGGGTTACAGGTTCGGTCCCCTGGGACATGTACAGAAGGCAACTGATTGATGTTTCTCATCCTCTCTTTCTCCCTCCCTTCTGCTCTGTCTAAAAATCAAAAAGAAAAGAAAAGAAAATGCTGATGAAATCTAGGTGGTGAGTATACAGAGATTATTATAAAATTCTTCCAACTTTGCTTTATATTTGGAGAACTTTTACAATGTAATGTTTAAGAAAAATTCAGTGCATATATTTTGAAAATTTGTGTAATTTATTGTATTTAAATTTTACATCAAAACAAAAAACTAAACAAATTTAACTCTGGTTAATAACAAGCACACTGAAAAATTAGGATGTATGCAATTTTCTTTGAAATGTGTAAAAAAATTAAAATGGATTAATGAGTGGGTAGAGGGGTAGACAGGAAGAGATGGATTAGTGATAATATGGGAATAGTAAAATGTTAGTGGTAGAATATATGGAGCAGATATGTGTTTTTTGCTGCAAAATTCTTTTATTTTTTTATGCATGTTTGAAAATTTTCAAAATAAATTGTTAGGGGACAAAACTCAGTGAGGACAAAGAGCCTCTATTACTAAAAAGAAAAAATAGATATTGGTAACAATTCACAGCCTGCCTCAGTGAGTCATGTTTACTTGCCCGCTGAGGTGGTCCATTTTTCCCCATTCTGCCCTCTCTGAGTGAAATTCTGTCCTTAGAAAGTCACACCTGTGATCCTTAATATAATTCGGATATCTTGGTCATTCCTTATTGTCTCCTCTGGCTTCTTTTCCAAGAGCCCCAGGTGTGAGTGTTACTGTTCTGTCCCTCAGTGACCACACTCATCCCGTGAAGCTCATGACCAGCATGTGCCTGCCTCCCACACCCAGCACTGACCGACCTCAGGCTTCAAAACCAAAACTGTCTTTGCTCCTAAATCCACTTCACTTCCTCTCTCTATTTCTGTTATTATTGCTACCAATCTTCCTAGGACACCGATTTAATTCACTCATTCATTCATTTATTCAACAGATAATTAAGTTTGACTTTGAAATGCTTCTGCTAGAAGGTGTTGAACAAAACAGATCCCTGTTCTTTGAGGCTTACAGGTTTACTACCATCTAGTCGTTTAATCTCTCCTTTTCCCTTTCCGGGTTTAATGGACAGATGAGTAATACTCATTTTATCTTGACTGCTTCAAGGCCCACCCTTCTCCCCAGGATCACCCCGAGCTGTGCCAGGGCTCCAGGGCCTGGGGCAAGGAGATGGGGAGGGAGGCACCAGCAGTTAATTGTCACCCAGGCTACAATTGGACATACACATTTACCACTCCTGTTTGCATGGCCCCTTCAGCCCCAGTGGCTTCTTGCTTCTGTGCCCTGCTTAGGGCATTCAAGTCTTTCCTGAGGCAGCCTCTGCTCCCAGTTCATGCACCCCGGCTAATCTGGGACAGCCCTGGTTTACCTTCACTGCCCCAGTGTAATCAAGAATGGCACCCCCTTCCACTGTCATATGTGTCCTGCATTGGTCAATAAATTAGGAGAGGGTGGTTGGCCTCTCCCAAACCACACACAGCTGTTTCTAATCTACAGGCATACCTCACTTTATTGAGCTTCACCAGTGTTGCATTTTTAATAAACAGAAGGCAAGACCCTCCTCCAGCAAAAAGATTATGCCTCACTTTACTGAGACAATGGCCTTCTTACAATGGTCTGGAACCAAAGCCACGATATCCCTGAGGTGTGCCTGTCCTTCTTAACCGGAGCCAGCAGAGCCCCTCAGTTCCCAGAATCCCTTTCTGATCCGGAGTCAGCATCTGCATGCGTCCTCTGCTGCTAAGAGGGTTGTTCGTCCTGGCGCGTCTCCTTTTCCCAAGAGTTTGAACTTCTGGGCATAAAAGCCAAAAAGCGTTACAGCCTCCTAGTTTCCGCAGTTGGCCATGTCCCTTGCCTTAGATGGCAAGAAGAAAAAAAAAAACACAGAAAGAGGAAAAAGACCCAGCTTTATGATCTCAAAATTGTATCCCAGATTTAGAACCCTGGTATTTGCATATGTACATTATCTCTTCTAATGACTAAACACTCTTTAAAGACAAAGATTTGTCTTAGCCTTTTTTGTTTAACCCATACTCCCTCCTTTATTTTTTCATATAGGAATCAAGGCCTTGAAAATTTACAAATCAAAAATAAATTTATAGTGAAAACACATACTGCCTAAATTCTATTGATACTGCTAACATTTTACTATTCTTGTTTTAATCACTAATCTATCCAATCTATTTATCTACCTATTCCTTCAGGGTAGGCTTATTAAAGCTTAAAAATATAAATGTTATTAGCCATTTGCACCTGCGTGTGAATGAGTCCAGTTCTTTTTCCTGAGTACACATCTAGACAGACAAGAAGAAAACAGCTAGGTATCCATGAGGTAAAAACTACCTAGGTGGGAAACTTAGACACCTCTGGGCGGCAAAAATAAACTTCACTTTGTTCACATTTGTGCAATTGAGTGTGGCCCACCGCTTTGCTTTCCCATGCGTGCACTGCAGTTCTGCACCAAGAGGCCAGGATTCAGTCTTCCCCTTCGTGTTCACGCACCACCTCTCTGCACTGTGAGCAGCGGTGCCTGTGCTGCTCGCCCCAGAACTCAGTCAGGGCCTCCTGCCGAACTTCCATGAACACAGGCACGACTTCCAGGTGCCCATTCTCAACGGCCCGAAGAGCACGGATGTGAAAATAAAAGCAAAGATGCCCCCATCCCCTCGAAAGCCCTAGGGCTCCTGGCAATTCTTCAAGTCCTGAATCAACTGCTCCCCACTCTCTGAAGGCTTCAGACTTTCCCCAATAAATCAGTTTCAAAAGCTTTCTTGTCTACTTATAAGACTATGATTAAAAACTTAGCATAGGGTTTGTAGCCAGACCACCTGTATTCGGACCCAGATTCACTGCGTCACCTTGAACAAGCTATGTGATTATGCATTAACTATTGTATTATGTATCTGTATTACAACTGGAAACCTACCTTTGCCCACCCCTGTGTACACCTTCCCTGAGGTGTTCTCGTGGGAGTGACAGAGCAGTGAACAAAGAGGCAGGTGGCCCCTGCCCCCCAGGTGCTTACAGCCTCCCCCACTCCTTTCCCCAGATTATAATAACCATGAAATAACTGTAACCCTGTTGACTTAAAGTCCCTGCGCTCTGACTGCCCTTTGTGACTGTGTCTGGAATGTCTGCACTAGCGACACCACTCCGTTGGGTCATTCTCTCCCCAAAGCCCACCTCGCCCCCAAGCCATCGGGCCCCTGACACAGAGACCAGCTTGAGCTCCTTACCTCGGTGGCGTTCCCGCCCCAGCCCTTGGGAACTGTCCTCGTGGACCACAGGAGGGAGCTCTGTGCGGTCGGCGCTGCCAAGGGCTGGCCGTCCTCCGTCCGAGGAGCCGCATCGGAGCCGCCTAGGGCTCCCTGTCCTCTGCGTGGCTTCAGTCTCCCCCACGCGCCCCTCCACAGCCGGCAGCTAATGGTCAGCTCCCGGCTTGACCCCTTCCCGTTTCCTCTTGGCTTCCTCTCAGGCACTCGAAAGATGAAGCAAGGTCCCAAACCTTGGTTTTCTCTTTAATTGCTTAGACTTCCTCCCCTGGCTATATCTACATAAAGTCGCAGGCCTGAGTGGTCCTGCTGCTCACAAGCGTGTCCCCCAGCCCCCAGCGTGGATTCCCCCACCAGATTGGCCAGCTACCCAGGGCGCCCGAATTATCGCAAAGGGGCAACACTCGTGGTTAATTACGTCTCCTTTTAACAATAGGCGTCTGCCAGGCATCAGTTTTGGGAGCAGGAGGAGCAGAGGGAGGGAACCTGGGCGCCGTTTTGGGCGCTCTGGGAGGACTGCGCATTGCTGCGGCCAAGGGCGAAAAGGACGCGCGACTTCCTGGGTCTGCTCCTCTCCCGCCCCGCACGGACCCCCCAAATTCCACTGGTAGTTCAGGAGGTAGCTGTAAAATCAGAATTTTTTTTTTTTTTTTTTTTTTTTTTTTTTTTTTTTTTTACTGGAGACTAAGTGTGCCCCTACAACATAGATACATAGATTCTGTCATCTTGCCGTTGGCTTCTTCTTGGCCACTTCTTGCAGAGAACTTCCCTCAGTTTACCAGGAATGACGCTAGAGTGAAAGATTCCGCTTTGTGTGTGATCGTGCGATCGATAACAGGGCAGGCACGTCTTCTCAGAAGGTGGAAGAGCCCTGGGGCCACTTCCTTTTAAAGCTCCGAGCATATTTTTAAAACAAGGCATGCCAAAGCAGTTACAAAAATTTTAATTGTGGTCTAATTTGAAGATCCTTTTATAAACCAGTGCTCTTGACATGCATACACTAAGGCGACTGTGTAGAAGCTCGTCTGGAGATAATGCCAAAGGCCACCTGTGAGGCCTTTCATGAACTTGAAGCCAGAACCAAATGGCCCTTCTGCCCCTCCTCCACCCTGAGATGAGCTCTGCGCCCACAAATGTGCAGGAATGGAGAGGAAGTAGGCTGGAGGGGGGCGGGGCACTGGCAGTTCAGCTTGTACCGAAGGTAGTGAGGTGTAAACAGAAGTCTGTCTGGAAACCAGGATCGTTTTCGGTCTCAGTGTGGACACATCACCTTCTTCATGCCTCACTGCCCATCTGTGAGCTGAAAAATGTTGGAAGAGGCAATGAGGAGGACAAAGATGAAAACAGATCTAAAAAAGGTGCCATGGGTGGCAAGCAGGAATGCATTACTAAATGCACCCTGAAGACGTTCCCTCCCTCCCTCCCCATCTCCCTTGCCTCCTTCCCTCCTTTCTGAATTGGAATCAAAATGCTTTAACAAGCAGTTGGCTAGGAACATCATTCATCCCAAACAAGGAGCTCAGTTTTTTTCTGTCTCTGGGATTTATTAAAATCTTGGGATTCCATGCCTCATCCACATTTCCTTGTGGCTTCTCTTTATGCATAAACATCAAAAAGGATGTGGCTTATTACATAAACTGCAAAAGCCTAATGTGTCTATTCATTACAAAGAGGCCTGTACAGCTTACAAAGCAAATTAATTAGACAATGCAAGTCAAAAAATAGTTTTGAATGTTAATTGTATCTAACAAAGTCATTTCATTTTTGGAGTTCTGAAAAAATGCATTTCTGATATCCTGTGATTTGCTCATGTTCTCCAAACTTGGTACTAGAAAGAAAAAACGCATTCTCTCCGCCTATGGTCCTGCCCTCTGCCACACACCCTCCACCGTGAATCACACCCAGAGGAAACCATCAAGATTGCGTATTGTTTAGCTCTCCAACCTTGAGCTGTGTGAACTGCTTCTTGGGCAACACAGTTGCTTGTCACTTAACCAGCCTGGATGAGCTCATTGAGGAGCCGCCCCAGGGGCCTTTTCTATTGGTTATTCTCCTGGAACCCTAGTTCTCTTTCTCTGCGCAAAGCCGTCACTGGTCAATAGGCCTGCCCTGCCTGGGGAAGCAAGTCCTCACACCCTCTCGTTGTGTGTCTGTCCCCTTCCTGGAGGAGAGCTTAGAAAGGTCTGGAGCAGTCATTCCAAGCATCCAGTCGATCCTGCAATTTTCACAAAAGCCACCCTTTCTCCAGGATTCCACCAACATTGACCAAGCCCTTGCCTGGGTCCCCAGGGAGGGAGAGTGACCCTGGTCAGCAATTCTTACTCCTTGCTTTTCTGAGGGCTGCATTCCCCTCCTGAGTCAGCGCATGCCTAGTAGGACAGTCTGCATTCATTCCTCTCATTGTTCCCTCTAGCCCAGAAGCTGAGCAGCTACAGATGTTGGGATCTGAGAGGGCTGTGCCGGAGCTGGCTGCTGAGGGTGGGGGAAGATGAAAAACCCAGGGGTTTCGTTTTCCTTTAAGACACAGGAATTCAGGCCCTCCTTGTCCATATGTGGTGTCAGTCTCTAAGTCTCTAGGGCAGGCAGGCATCCTGGATTTGCTCTTGAGTTTTTAAAAATTAGGACCCTGGCTTTGGTGCCTTGGTTTCTCCTTTCTGAGGAAGGCAAAACATTTGGGTTAAATAAAAGCTAAGTCCAGATTTCCTTTTGAGAAACCCTGAGAACATGGCGCACCCACCCCTTCTCAGTACATCCAATCTCAGTACATCCCCCCCATCTCTTTTATTTTTCCCTTCTTGCTGCCTGTCCAACAAAATACCTCCTGTTGCCTTATTCAATAGCTTCTCAGTTGTTTTTCCTTTTTCATCACTCCTGGACCCAGTTCTAACCTTGGCACTATGTCCATCAGCTTTAGACAGGAACTGCTAATGAAGAAAACCTGGGACAACACTGAAGGGAGGACCCTCCACTAGAGTCTTTCAGAGGCCAAGGGCATCCCCAGGCCACTCCCATCATCTGAAGCTCCCAAGATACTTTTTTAAATCCTCACCTGAGGACATACTTATTGATTTTAGAGAGAAGGGAAGGGAAGGAGAGAGAGGGAGAGAGACATCAATTTGAGAGAGAAACATGGATCAGTTGCCTCTCCTACGTGCCCCGACAGGGATCAAAGCGCAACCTAGGCATATGCCCTGACTGGGAATCGAACCCACAACCTTTCAGTTTGCAGGACAACACTCCAACCAACTGAGCCACACCAGCCAGGGCACTCCCAAGATACCTTAAAAAAACAAACTGTTAAATGCTATACATCATAAAAATTGTAGACTATTTTAAAGGTTTACATTAAACAAGTCAATCCTTGACACACTCACAAAGCAATATAATTGAACTGTTTCCAAAGACATTATCTAGGTCTAAATAAAAGGATCATTGTGAATTTGGGGCCCCAGTTGAAAGCTTTGATATCCATTTCCCCCTTGAAGAAACTTCTGGCCCAATTATCACTCTTCTTATCTATAGCTCTTAACAAGCTCCTGAAGGATTTGAGCTGGGAAGACAAAGGGTGTTTGATTCCCATGAGCTGTCAGCCCCACCCGTAGGTCTGGGCAGTGTGAGACAGCCCCCCTCACCCGGCTCCCCAGAGACAGGCTCAGTACTCATGACTACTGGTAGCTGCTAATGTCATTCTTTTTAACCCATAGCTGGTTTTGCAACATCTCACACAAGGGTATTTTTAAATCAACTCGTTCACTTTTAGCTCTCAGCTTTTGAATTAGCAAGAGTTTTAGAAGTGCATCATTTGAAAGAACAGCAGGATACTGGTAGCTG
>PVIA01016080.1:0-20272 GCA_004024845.1 Tonatia bakeri | reverse complement strand
TTAGGTTCAGTTGTTGATAGTTGTGAGTTTGTTGTCATTTTACTGTTCATATTTTTGATCAACTTCTTTTTCTTTGATAAGTCTCTTTAACACTTCATATAATAAGGGCTTGGTGATGATGAACTCCTTTAACTTGACCTTATCTGGGAAGCACTTTATCTGCCCTTCCATTGTAAACAGTAGCTTTGCTGGATAGAGTCATCTTGGATGTAGGTCCTTGCCTTTCATGACTTGGAATACTTCTTTCCAGCCCCTCCTTGCCTGCAAGGTTTCTTTTGAGAAGTCAGCTGATGGTCTTACAGGAACTCCTTTGTAGGCAACTGTCTCCTTTTCTCTGGCTGCTTTTAAGATTCTCTCCTCTTTGATCTTGGGTAATGTAATTATGCTGTGCCTTGGTGTGTGCTTCCTTGGGTCCAACTTCTTTGGGATTCTCTGAGCTTCCTGGGCTTCTGGCAGTCTTATTTCCTTGGCCAGATTGGGGAAGGTCTCCTTCATTATGTTTTCAGATAAGTTTTCGATTTCTTGCTCTTCCTCTTCTTCTGGGTCCCCTATGATTTGGATGTTGGAACATGTAAAGTTGTCCCAGAGGTTCCTAAGCCTCTCCTCATTTTTTTGAATTCTTGTTTCTTCATTCTGTTCTTGTTGAATGTTTATTTCTTCCTTCTCCAAATCATTGGAGTCCTGGTTTCCTTCCCATCACTGTTGGTTCCCTGTATAGATTCCTTTATTTCGCTTTGTGTAGCCTTTACTTCTTCCTCTGTTTGGCAGCCATACTCAACAATTTCTGTGAGCATCCTGATTACCAGTGTTTTGACGTGTGTATCTGATAGGTTGGCTACCTCTTCATCACTTAGTTTTGTTTTTGGAGCTTTGATCTGTTCCTTCATTAGGCCATATTTTTTGTCTTGGCACACCTGTTATGTAGTAAGGGGTGCAGCCTTAGGAATTGGCCTGGGCAGGGCAACCCATGTGGCTGTGTGCTGTGTTGGGAGTGGGGTCCAAGAGGGAACAATGCCTCTCTTTCATCTCTGTGCTGGCTTTCAGTCACTTCCCCTTCTACCTACAAGCAAATTGGGCCCTTCTGTTGCTGATTCCTGCATGGGTGGTTTTGTGTACGTTCTAGGACCCTGTGGGTCTCTCCAGTGAACTCTCCTGTGAGGCTGGGAGTTTCTCCCGGCACCTCAACTCCCACAGGTTTTTTTCAGTCAGGGGTTGTGAGGCTTTTTTTTTGCTGTATTAGAACCCTGGGTTGTGCAGTCTGCCTTGCTTCCCCATTGTTCCTCCCAGTATCGCATGCAAATGTGGGACTACCTGGTTCTCTAGACGCTGCCTTGCTGCCAGTCCTGTATGTCCTGGCTGCCCAACTCCACACCTCCTACCAATCTGGACAAATGTTTCTTTTTAACTCTGTGGTTGTTGGATTTCCATACAGTTCAATTTTCCGGCAATTCCAGTTATGTTATGTTTTTACATTTGTTGTTGTCTTTCTTTTGGTTGTATGAGAAGGCAAAGTATATCTGCCTACACCTCTTTCTTCATTTCATATTAATTTCAAGTGTACACAGTAGTAGCTACACAATCATATACTCTACACAGTGTTCCCTCTATTATCATTCCTAGTACCATCTGGTACCATATATACTACTTATAATATTTTTGACTATATTCCCTATGCTGTACTTTATTTTTTAAAGACTTTATTTATTTATTTTTAGAGAGAGGAAAGTGGGAAAAGGGAGAGAAACATCAATGTGTGGTTGCTTCTCACATGCCCCCTACTGGGGACCTAGCCCGTAACGCAGGCATATGCCCTGACTGGGAATCGAACCAGTGACCCTTTGATTCGCAGGCCATCATTCAACCACTGAGCCATACCAGCCAGGCCTGTATGCTGTACTTTATATCTCCATGATTATTTTGTAACTACTAATTTGTCCTTCTTAATCCCTTCAAGATTTTCACCCAGTGGTTCAACCCCGTGTCCTCTGGCAACCTGTCTCAGAATCTGTTTCAATTTTGTTTATTTTTTTTCTTTAGGTTCTACATATTAGTGAAGTAATCTGGTATTTGTCTTTCTCTGACTGACTTATTTTACTTAGCATAATATTCTATAGGTTCACCCATGCTATCACAAATGGTAACATTTCATTCTTTTTTATGGTTGAGTAATATTCCATTGTGTAAATGTAAATGTACCACAGCTTTTTTATTCACTAGTCTATTGATTGACACTTAGGTTACTTTCATATTTTGACTATTGTTAATAATCCAGGATGTGCATACTCTTTTTTATTCATAAATTTTTAATTTATATTTTTACATTTATTTTTCAAATATTTTATTTATTTTTATTTAGAGAAAGGGAAAGGGCGGAAAGAAGAAAGGGAGAGAAACATCAATATGTGGTTGCCTTTTGCACACCCCAAACAGGGTACCTGGCCTGCAACCGAGGCTTGTGCCCTGACTGGCAATTGAACTGGTGACCCTTTGATTTGTGGGCCAGACTTAATCTACTGAGCCACACCAGCCAGGGCTTGTTTTTTTTATTTTATTTATGTTTTTCAGTTTTCCATATTTTTAAAAATTGAGTTTATTGTGGTGACATTGGTTAATAAAATTGTATAGGTTTCAGGTGTATAATTCTATAATATACCATCTGTATATTGTATTGTGTGTTCACCACCTCAAGTCAACTCTCCTTCCATCACTGTTTATCCCCCTTTTTTCCCACCTCCTCTCCCTACTTCCCCTGTGGTAATCAGCATGCGGTTGTCTCTGTTTTTTTTCCTGTGAGCTTTTTTTTTTTTTTTTTTGCTTAATCTCTTTACCTGGTTCACCCAGCCTCCCAACCTCTCTCCTTTCTGACAGCTGTCAATCTGTTCTCTGTATCTATGAATCTGTTTCTGTTTTGTTTATTTTGTTCATTAGATCCCACAAAGGAGTAAAATCATATGGTATTTGTCTTTTCCTGACTGGCTTATTTCACTTAGCATAATGTTCTCCAGGTCCACTGATGCTGTTTTAAAGGGTGAAATTTCCTTCTTTTTTTAAGACTGAGTAGTATTCCATTGTGTAAATTGTACCACAGCTTTTTTTTTTATCTACTCATCTACCGATAGGCACTTGGGCTGCTTCCAGATCTTGGTTATTATAAATAACAAGGCAGTGAACATAAGGGTGCACATATTCTTTCAAGTTAGTGTTTTGAGTTTCTTCAGATATATTCCCAGATGTGGAATCACCAGGTCAAAAGGCAAATCCACTTTCAATTCTTTGAGGAAATTCCATACTGTTCTCCACAGTGGCTGCACCAGTCTGCATTCCCACCAGCAGTGCATGAAGGTTCCCTTTTCTCCACATCCTTTTCAACACTCGTTTGTTGACTTATTGATGATGGCCATTCTGACCAGTGTGAGGTGATACTTCATGTTTTTCATTTTCATTTTTCTGATGATTAATGACTTTGAGTATCTTTTCATATGTCTGTTGGCCATCTGTATGTCCTCTTGGGAGAAGTGTCAATTAAGATCCTCTGCCCATTTTCCAGTTTGTTTGTTTGTTTGTTTTGGTGTTGAATCTTACAAGCTTTTTATACATTTTGGATATTAACCCCTTATTTATATATCATTGGCAAATATGTTCTCCCATTCAGTGGGTTGTCTTTTCATTTTCCTGATAGTTTCCTTTGCTGTGCAAAAGTTTTTTAGTTTGATGTAGTCCCATTTGTTTATTTTTTCCTTTTGTTTTCCTTGACCCAGGCAATATATTAGAAAAAATATTGTTAAGAGAAATGTCCGAGATTTTACTGCCTTTGTTTTGTTCCAGGATTTTTGTGGTTTAAAGACTACTCACATTTGTCTTTAATTCATTTTGAGTATTTTTGTGTGTGTGTATGTGTGTGTATTGTGTAAGAGGGTGGCCTATTTTCATTCTTTTGCACATATCTGTCCAATTTTCTTTTTTTAAGATTTCATTTATTTATTTTTAGAGAAAGAGGACAGGAAGGAGAAAGTGAGGGAGAGAAATACCAATGTGTCCCCCAACTGGGGACCTGGCCTGCAACCTGGACATGTGCCCTGTCTGGGAATCGAACCAGTGACCCTTTGTTTCATAGGCCGGCACTCAGTCCACTGAGCCATACCAGCCAGGGCTGTCCAATTTTCTTTACACCATATATCGAATAGACTATCTTTACTCCATTGTATGTTTTTGCCTCCTTTGTCAAATAGTATTTGACCATAAAGGAATGTGTTTATTTCTAGGCCCTCTATTCTGTTCCATTGATCTATGTTTTTATGTCAGTACCATGCTGTTTTGATTACAATGGCCTTGTAGTATAGTCTGATATCAGGTAGCATAATTCTTCCAACTTTGTTCTTCCTCAAGATTGCTGGGGCTATTTGAGATGTCTTGTGATTCTGTGTATATTTTTGGAATACTTGTTTTAGTTCTGTGAAATACACCATTGGTATCTTGATATTGCTTTGCGGAATATGGACATTTTAATGTTTATTCTTCCTATTCATGAACATGGCATATCCTTACACTTATTTGTATCTTCTTCAATATCTTTCCTTGGTGTCATAAGTTTCTGAGTGCAGGTGTTTTACATTTTTGGTTAAATTTATTCCTAGGTGGTTTTTTTTTTCTTTGATGCAGTTGTGAATGGGTTTTTTTAGCTTCTTTCTGATAGCTCATTATTGGTGTATAAAAATGCAGCTGATTTATGATATTTATTATTTTGTATCCTGCTACTTTACTGAATTCATTTATCAGTTCTAGTAGTATTTTGGTGGAATCTTTAGGGTTTTCTCTATATAGTATCATGTCTTCAAATAATGACAGTTTTACTTCTTCCTTTCTAGTTTGGATGCCTTTTATTTTTTCTTATTTGATTGCTGTAGCTAGGACTTGCAGTACTATGTTGAATAAGAGCTGTGAGAGTGACATCCCTGTCTTGTTCCCAATGTTAAGCGAAACATTTGTAGTTTTTGCCCATTCAGTATTATGTTGGCTGTGGGTTTGTCATATATGGCCTTCATTATGTTGAGGTATGTTCCCTCTCTGCCCATGTTGCTTAGAATATTTATCAAAAATGGATGCTGGATTATATCAAATGCTTTTTCTGCCACATGTGATCATGTGGGTTTTGTTCTTTATTTGTTGTATGTTGTGTATCACATTAATCTTTTTAAGTTTTATATATTTATATTTAATCTTCCCCTGAGGACATGCTTATTGATTTTAGAAAGAGAGGAAGACAGGGAGAAAGACAGGGAGAGAAACAATGGTCAGTTGCCTTTCCTATGTGACCCAGCAAGGACTAAGTCTGCAACCTAGGCGTGCACCTTGACTGGGAAGAGAACCCATGACCTTTCAATTTGTGGGACACTGTCCAACCAACTGAGCCATGACAGCCAGGGCTGTGTATCACATTTGTTGATTTGTGGATATTGTCCCAACCATATATCCCAGGAATAAATCCCACTTGATTATGGTGTGCGGTCTTTTTGATGTATTGCTGGGTCCTGTTTGCTAATATTTTGTTAAAGATTTTGCATCTGTGTTCATCGGGGATGTTGGCCTATAATTTTCTTTCTCTGTAGTGTCTTTATCTGGTTTTGGAATTAGATAATACCAGTCTCATAAAAAGAGCCTAAGAGTCCTCCCTCCTCTTGAATATTTTGGAATAGTGTTGGGAACTGCCCTGCCTGGTATCAGAAGCTGTAACCCCTGCCTAGGCTAAGGCTGAGGGAATGACCTTGGAACCATAAGCCAGCAAGGAGACAAAAGCTTGTCTCCCTGGCAGAAGTGCTGCTTCTGCTCCTTTTATTTCACCCTGCCTGGACCCCAGTGCTTGGTCGGTTAGCCAATGATGGGTAAGATTCCCCAAGGGGGGAACTATCTAAGACAGGCACAATCATGTGGGAGGCCCCCAAGGAAGGACTTTGGGGGTTACAGCAAAAGGGGGTGATGGGCCCTCACCCCCCGGCATTGACAAAGCCTCTGAGTGCTCATTCCATCCATGAGAAAATCTCCTTATCTCTTGGTTGCCTTAGTTCCCCTTGTTCCACCTAAGCCTGAAACAATGACAGGGTGGTGCAGCCCTTTATTAGAAAGGGCAGGTTCCCCGGGTGATCAGTCCTAAGAAAGAATATGTAAAATCCTGTGAAACCTGCTTGGTTTAGAATGCTCTCGGTTGAATTAGAAGGGTCCAAGGAGGAAGCAAATTTGTTCCTCAAAGTTTTACAGCTTTGACCCTGACTCAAAGTAGGCTCTCAGAGTTCCTTGTTATTTGATCCTTACTTCCCTGCAATGAGTTATGAGCTTTACCTGAATTCTTGTACAAACAAACCCAATAAAAAGCCTCCTGGGACAGGAGAACCTGCGCCCTCCCCTAGCGAGGGTGTCCACTCTGTTCCTACTTCTCCACAGAAAATTGCCTGTTTCTGTGTATGTTCATTTCTCGTGTGTCGAGCCATCCGCAGCGTTCTGCGGTCACTGCCAGTCGGTGATCGCGCATCAGCATAGTTTGAGAAGGAGAGGTGTTAGTTCTTCGGATGTTTGGTAAATTCGCCTGTGAAGCCATCTAGTCCAGGCGTTTGGTTTCTTGGCAGTATTTTTTTTTATTATTACTGCTTCCATTACACTAGTTGTAACTCTCTGTTCCAATTCTCTGATTCTTTCGATTCAGATTTGGGACATTATGTTTCTAGGAATTTGTCCATTTCATCCAGATTGTCCAATTTGTTGACATACAGTTATTCATAATATTTTCTTGACAATCCTTGGTATTTCTGTGGTGTCAGTTATTACTTCTCCTTTTTCATTTCTGATTTTATTTTTGGGGGTCCTCTCTCTTTTTTTCTTGATAAGTCTGGTTAAAGGTTTGTCAATCTTGTGTATCTTTTCAAAGAGCCAGCTATTGTGTTCCTTGATCTTTTGCATCTTTTTTTAGACTTTCATTTATTTCTGCCCTGATCTTTATTATTTTCTTTCTTCTACTCACTCTGTACTTTGTTAGTTGTTCTTTTCCAAGTGTAAAGTAAAATAATTTATTTGAGATTTTTCTTGTTCTTTGAGATAGGCCTGTAATACTATAAATTTTCCTCTTAGGACTCTTTCCCTGCATCCCATAGATTTTGGGTTGATTTGTTTTCATTTTCATTTGTTTCAGTATATCTTTTGATATTTTTCTTGATATCATTGTTAACCTAGTTATTGTTTAATAACATGTTATTTAGCCTCTTCATCTTTATCAGTTTTTAAGGTTTTTTTCTTGTGATTCATTTCTAGTTTCATACCATTATCATCAGAGAAGATGCTTAATAGGATTTCAGTCTTCTTAAATTAAAAAACAAAATTTACTGTATTTTTTCCATTACCATTTAGACCCTCCCCCTGCAATCACCCAGCTGTTATCCATGTCCATGAGTCCTTTTTTCTTTTGGATATCCCTTCACCTCCTGACCTCCCCCTTAGCTGTCATCCTATGAGTCTGTCTCTATTTTGTTTGTTAGTTCAGTTTGTTCATTCGATTCCATATGTGAATGAAATCGTATGGTATTTGTCTTTCTCTTATTGGCTTATTTCACTTAGCATAATGTTCTCCAGGCCCATCCATGCTGTCACAAAGGGTAACATTTCCTTCTTTTTATGGCTGAGTAGTATTCCATTGTGCAAATGTCCCATAGTTGTTTTATACACTCATCTACTGATGGACACTTAGGGTCCTTCCATATCTTGGCTATTGTAAATAACACTGCAATGAACATAGGGGTGCTGATGTTCTTTTGAGTTAGTGTTTTAGGTTTCTTCTGATGTAGTCCCAGAAGTAGAATCACTGGGTCAAAAGTAGTTCCATTTTTAATTTTTTGAGGAAATTTCATACTGCTTTCCATAGTGGCTGCACCAATCTGCCATTCCCACCTACAGTGCACTGTATCTTCACCAACACTTGGTGTTTGTTAATTTATTGATGATAATTATTCTGCCAGGTGTAGGGTGATATCTCTTTGTGGTTTTAATTTGCATTTCTCTGATGATTAGTCATATTGGCCATCTGTATGTTCTCTTTGGAGAAGTGTCTATTCAGGTCCTTTACCCATTTTTTAATTGGGCTCTTTGTTTTTTTAGTGATGAATTTTGTAAGGTCTTCATAAATTTTAGATATTAACTCCTTATCAGATGTGTCAGCAAATATGTTCTCCCTTTCAGTGGTTTATCTTTTTATTTTTAAAAATTTTTTTTTAATTTTATTTATTTATTTTTAGAGAGGGAAGGGAGGGAGAAAGAGAGAGAGAGAGGGAGAAACATTAAAGTGCGGTTGCTGGAGGTGGCGGCCTGCAACCCAGGCATGTGCCCTGACTGAGAATCGAACCTGCGATGCTTTGGTTCGCAGCCCGCGCTCAATCCACTGAGCTACACCAGCCAGGGCTTATCTTTTTATTTTTTTGATATTTTCCTTTGCTGTGCAAAACCTTTTTAGTTTGATGTGGTTTTATTTGTTCAGTCTTCTGAAATTTATTGAAGCTTGTTCTGTGGTCTCACATACAGTCTCTCCTAGAAAAAAGTCCGTGTGCACTTGAAAAGAATGTGTGTTCTGCCGTGTTGGGGTGATGTGCTCTGAAGATGTCAATTCAGTCCATCTGATCTCATGCGTCATTTATGGTCACTGTTTCCTTGTCAATTTTCTGTCTGGAAGATCTATCCATTGATGTCAGTGGGGTTTTAAAATTTCCTACTATGGCTGTACTACCGTCTACCTCTTTTTTTTTCTTTCTGTCCATCAAGAATTGCTTTACATATTAGGTACTCCTGCAAGGTCTGTCCAGAAAAAGTGCACCATAGCTAATATAATCTGAACAGTTTGCACACCATTGATGTAACCTGGTAGCCAAGAGGAGTGGACTGGAATGCACGTGCATGAACAATAACGACTTCACTGTACTAATCAGTAGGGGCAGTAGACACCACTAAGTGAGCATGTGATGCAGAACCTGGCTCGTGGGGTCCACATCATTATGGATGAAAATGAGACACTCACATGGACTACCGAGTCCAGTGGAGGAAAGGGGACAGCATGGCTTTTCTCTCAAGGGGGGCAAAAGCCTTGGCCCTCGTGCCAATGAGCTTTTATTGTCTTACTGGGCACATTACAAGAAGGTCCTCATTAACTACACACAGGCTTGCTTTAGGTGGTTACTTTATACAGAAAACAAAGGAGAGGATGCTGGTAATCACATCACAGAAGAAGGATATTTGCAAATGAAAAGCCAAAAGTGGTTGCACCAGTTACACTCATCCTTGGAAGGTTTAGCATGGATTTTAGGAAGTTGCTTTGCAGTAAATGTCCTCAGTTCAGGGTGAGGGAGTTTTAGCAAAAAGCAAGACTCATAGTGGCCTAGGTACACTGCAGGCCTGATTCCCCATGGGAAAACCTATCCGTGGGCATGGGTCCTGTGCATCTCAGAGTGGGAACTGGGCCCATGCCATGCACAATGGCCTCCCACAAGCATGTATACTGTGTATAGTGTTGTTTAATCATTTCTGCCTGACAATGATTGATGAACTTTATTCCTGTGCAAATTGAACCCAGTAAAAGCTTGTCAAGGTAAGGGTCAGGGCGCTTTCCCCTTGAGAGAGTGGCTGCACTGTCCCTTTTCCTCCACAGACTCATTAGTCCGTGTGAATTTCTCTAGTTTCATCGGCAATGTGGTGGACCCCACAAGCCGGGGTCCGCATCAAGCATATATATGGGTCTTGTTTTCTTATTTATCCAGTTATCTTATATCTCTTGATTGGAACATTTAAGCCATTTAAATTTTAAAGTGATTATTGATATATACGTATGTGTTGCCATTTTGTTCTTTTAACTAATTTCTTCTTTTCTCTCCTCTCCCACCTCCTCCTCCCTCTCCCCAGCCCCTTCTCCCCTTCCTTGTAATACTGGCTTGGTGGTAACAAATTCCATTAGCTGTTTCTTTTTTGGGAAGTTATTTATTCCTTCTTAAATTTTAAAAGATAACCCTACTGCGTAAAGTAGTCTTGGCTGTAGGTCCTTGCTTTTCATCACTTCGAAAATTTCATGCCAATCCCTTCTGGCCTGAAATGTTTCTGTTGAGAGATCAGCTCACATTCTCATGGGAGCTCCTTTGTAGGTAACTTTCTCTTGCTGCTCTTAAGATTCTCTCTTTATTTTTAACCTGTGTCATTTTAATTACGATGTGTCTTTGTGCAGGCCTCTTTGGGTTCATCTTTTTTTTTTTTAATTTTATTGATTTATTTTTAGAGGGTGGGGAAGAGAGGGAGAAAGAGAGAGAAACATCAATGTGTGGTTGCCTCTCATGTGCCCCCACTGGGGACCTGGCCCGCAACCCAGGCCCTCAACCCAGGGATGTGCTCTGACAGGGAATTGAACCAGTGACCCTTTGGTTCACAGGCCAGCAATCAATCCACTGAGCTACACCAGCCAGGACTCTTTGGGTTCATCTTGCTTGGGGCTCTGATATTTCTGCACTTGTGTGTCTTTTCCTTCACCAGATTAGGGAAGCTTTCTGTCATTATTTCTTCACCGTGGTTCTCGATCCCTTGCTGTCTGTCTTCTCCTTGTGGTACCCCTATGATGTGGATGTTGTTACGCTTCAGGTTGTCCCAAATGTCCCTTAAACTATCCTCATTTTTTTCATTCTTTTTTTTTTCACTGCTCTGATTCAGTGTTTTTTTTTCCTACCTTGTCTTCCAAATCACTGATTTGACCCTCTGCTTCATCCAACCTGTTTATTCTTTCCAGTGTATTCTTGACATCAGACACTGTATTCTTTATTTCTTCATGTTTCTTTTTTTTATGTGTTGTATGTCTTTTTTTCATGCTGTTGTAGTTCTAAGGTACAAGGTACTAAGCACCTTGTAGGTTTCATTAAGTTTTTTGAGCATCCTTATAACCATTTTTCTGAACTCTATATCCGTAAGTTGCTTACCTCCATTGCATTTAACTCTTTTTCTGCAGATTTCTCCTCTTCCTTCATTGAGGCATATTTCTTTGTCTCCCCATTTTTGGTGCCTCTTTGTGTTTTCTTTCTATGCATTAGGTAGACTTGCTATGACTCCCAGTCTTGGTAGGGTAGCCTTAAGAATTAGGTAGGTATCCTGTGGGGCCAGTGGCACAGTCTCTTTGATCACCTGATTGGGGTGCTCCATGAATGTCCTGTGTGTGGCTTATATGGGCCCTCCTGTTGTAATTGAGTCTTGATTGCTATTGGCCCATTCATACTGGGATCAACCCTCAATCTTGCTGGCTGTGAGGCTTAACCTTGACCGTAGTGAGCAGGCTGCTCTGCTGGTACTTTTCACATGATGCAGAATTCACCTCAGCAGGGTCTGGTGCCTCCCAAGATCTCCCTTTGGATACGCCACTTGTGACACTTATTGGATCCTTCTCTGATGTTGTCTGAATCTGGGTGTGTTGGTTCTGGCCTTCTTGGGAGGGTCTTTGGTGCAGACTAATGTCTGATGCTGCCTATTACTGCCCCTAGCAACCTGTTTGTAGCTACAGATCCATCCCCAGTTTATGGCTATTTTTGCTGAGCTTTGGTGTGCATGGGAAGGATCAACCTGCGCCCCAATGCCAGCTTTTACCAGCACTGGGCCCAGGGGCTGGTCAGCCAAAGTCCCAAGCTCCCTCAGATCTGCCTCTGCCTGTCTGCCTACTGATTGCCTGTTAGGCTCAGTCATTGAAAGAGCCTCTGGCAGTACTCAAGTTGCATTAGGTAGGTCCTCAGTGAGTCCAGAAGTGAGTGCTGTTCACTAGACTGATACAGGTTCAAACTCAGTGCCAGTTCTGGGTCTGAGGCCACTCAGCAAAAGTCCCAGAGTATACCAAGTCTGTCTGCCACCCCCTGGGTGCTTGGACACCTTTGTGGTGGAGTCTCAGGGAGTCATCAGGGCAAGGCCAGCAGAGTTTATCCAACCCAAGCAGACCAAGATTTGGTCATGTGAAGGGAAGGCTCTGCCCTGCTTGGGCATATGAGGGGGAAATGGACCCTGTCCCAGAGTCACACAACCCAGTCTATCCAGGATTCTGCCAGGTGGAGCCTGAGCTCAGCATTGGTAGGGTCTCTGTGAGAGGCAGGATGGGGCTAATGGATCTCCCATGTGGTGGATGTGCTGGTCAAGCTTCATGGAAGGTAGGAACTGAACCCCCTGCCCCACAGCCAAACAATTCAGTCAGTCCCAGATTCTGCTCGGCCCTTGGCAGGGTGGAGCCACTAGGAGCCAAATGGGTCAGTCCATTTGAAGCCCAGAAGGCGGGGCTAGAGGGTCTTTCATGAGGAGGAAGCACCAGTTGGTTTCTTGGGTAAGCAGGAAAAATGACCCCTGCTCCAAAGCCACA
Organism: Tonatia bakeri; assembly: GCA_004024845.1. Taxonomy (NCBI): domain Eukaryota; kingdom Metazoa; phylum Chordata; class Mammalia; order Chiroptera; family Phyllostomidae; genus Tonatia; species Tonatia bakeri. The sequence continues at coordinate 7,881 of PVIA01016080.1, read as the reverse complement.
TAACTTAATCACTGACATTCCCTGAGTCTGCCCAGGACTCTACACCCCACAAAAGGTGGCTGACTTCTAAGCAGTGTGTACGTTATGCAGAGTGGGGAGAGAGGGAGTCCGGAAGGTAGACAAGTGATTTCTCTGAGACTGATGCTGTGTGAAGAGGATTGCTCCACCCAAGAAAGATGGTGTCTGCAGTATGAGAGAATGACTCAGCACAGGGATGCTGGGGGCTGTTCCTTCAGGTCTCTCCCCAGAGCCACACACAACAGACTCCCGCATGACTCTAATCTAGTCCACCCTTTCTCCTGCAGAGTCCAGGGTGAGTGGCTACAAACAAAATTATGTGCATTGACCCTTTAAGAGGGGTGCCTATGTCTCTCTCAGACTTCCGTCTCTCCCTGATGGACAGAAGTCAATCCCCACTGATTTTTACAGCCAGATGTTATGTGGGCACCTCTTCCAGCTCTGGTCCCCTGGGCTGATGAACTTGGCTTGGGGATGAGACCCCACGCTTCTCAGCAGGAACCCTCTGTGTTTGAGATATCCCTGGGGAACCTCAGCCACCACCCATGGGATGAGGCCATCCTTTTTCATGTCTCCACCCTTCCTACCTGTCTTAAAGTGGCTTCTTCTGCAAGTGCTTGGTTGTAACTACTCTTCATCTGGTCTTAGTTGGTTATTCAGGATGATTATTCTATAATTTATTTGTAATTACAGTTTGGTTATGGGAGGGGATGAGTGTACCTTCCCCCTACTCTGCCACCGTCTTGGATCCATGGCCAACTTAATTTTAATAGCATACAAAATCTCTACACTGGTACACCTCTGTCCTCACCCTTTTGCTATTTGTCAAGGATTTCATCTTTGTACTTTGCTTATCCAGTAACATAGATTAATAATAGTTTTTAAATGCATGTTTTTAAATTGTGTTGAAAATGAATGGTAGAGTTACAAACCAAAATTACAATATTAGCTTTTATTTATTATTATTTGTTAAAATATAATATCATCTTTTAAAATTGTCCATGTATTTAATTTACTGCCAATCTTTCGTTTTTCAGATGGCTTTAAGTCATACTGTCTAGCTTCCTTTCATTTCAAACCTGAAGGGCTCCTTTTAGTATTTCTTGCAGGGCAGCTCCAGTGGTAACAAACTCCCTCAGCTTTTGTTTAATCTAGGAATCTTAATTTCTCTCTTATTTTTGAAAGATAGTTGTGTCAAATATAGAATTCTTGGTTGACAATTATTTTATTTTAGCACTTTGATAAAGAGTTTTCTAGCCTCCAAAGTTTGTGATAAGTCAAGTGATGAATCTTTTTGAAGATCTTTTTTATGTAAGGAATAGCTTCTGTCTTGATGTTTTCAGAATTCTTTGTATTTTGACAGTTTTATTGTAATGTGTATAGCTGTGAGTCTCTGAGTTCATCCTGTGTGTTATTGAACTTCTTGGATGTGCAGATTCATATTCTTAATTTTTTTCAGCAATTATTTCTTCAAATATTCTACCCTTTTTTCCTCTCTCTTCTCAGATTCCCTCAATGCATATATTGATCCATATGATGGTGTCCCATATGTCCCTTAGGTTCTGTTTAGTTTTCTTCATTCTCATTTTCTTTTTGTTCTCAGACCTGATAATTTCAATTGTTCTGTCTACAAATTCACTAATTATCTTTTCTAGTAACTCAAATCTCCTATTGAAACCCTCTACTATATTTTTCATTTTGGTTATTGTATTTCTGAGTTCCAGAATTTTTAAAATAATTTTTATTTCTTAATTTATATTTTCATTTTGTTTATATTCATACATCAATTGCTGCCTTTGCCAATGTTTTCCTTTAGTATTTTCAGCATCTTTAAGACAGTTGTCTTAAAGTCTTTGTCTAGTAAGAAGCCCATCATTTGGGCTTCCTCAGGTATGTTTTTTGGGGAAAAAAAAAATATATATATATATTTTAACACCAAAGAAAATATGTGACTTCTTTAAATCTACTGGAAGCCACTTCAGCTAGTAGTGGTTAAAAGACACCAATCCGCCTCCATGCTGCATCTTGGTGCTCAGACCAGCAATCTGCTGTCAGAATAATACCCAGATATTTGGAAGACAAGGCCTTATTGCCTACCTTGGCTCCCTCAAACTGCACCCACCAGAAGTGTTCGATTGTCTTTCCCACAACTGACTGCCACAGGGCCAGGTGGGTCGGGGTTGGATAGCCACCACTGAGCTGATGGCTAAAAATGCCCAAAATATATATAATTTGCTAGCCCAGCACTCTTCCTGAAAGCTGCAAACATTCGTATAGATTCCAACGCTCCAAAATACAATCATGCCTCAGTACTCATCGGCTTCAGAACTCATCAGACCCTGTACTTGTTGCATTTGGATGACAAAACATGTTTCAGCAGTTGGCACTTGCTCACTACTCGGTACTCCTTTCTCACGATGAAACAGCGGCGGGGGTGTCAGTCTCATGGTAGTTCATGAACTTGTCAGTTTGGGCACTCTTTACAAGATTCGGAACAAATTAGGCATGAGTACTGAAGTACCACTTCAGGGAGCTCCTATCAGTACAATTGTCCAGGTTGAAAGATGGATTCTTGGCCCTTCCTACTTTGCCATCCTCTCTGATGTCACATCTTTTTGATCTCTTGTTTAACTCATTTGAAAAGTCCTCTAAGTCAGATTGCTCAATTATTCATTTCTCTAGTGTCTTACAGTTCTTTGTGGCATTCTTTGCAGTTTGTCTGTCTTCCCCACTAGACTGTATGCTTTAGGAGGAAAAGAACCCTATCTGTCTTGTTTGCTGCTATGTTCCCAGTATCTGGCACATAGGGATATGTAGAAAATGTTTTGTGAACAAAAAGTTAAAGTGACCTAACCCGAGAAGGATAGTGCCTCTCAGCAGGGTCACTGCTTAACTAGTTATAATATACAGCACAATGCTGGTGTAAGGGAGCCATGATTAATAGCTCCTGTGGTAATCTGCACAGTATCCTATATCCCGTGAGATCCCTGTCCTGTGGAACTTACTCTCTGGCTCTAATAATAATTGTCAATTCCATGGAAAAGTTGCCCACATCAGATGCAGTCACTGTAGGCAGGATCCCCCAGGCCGCATCTCTTTAGAAGAGAGGTGCTTCAGCCCGTATCATTTCATGCCCAGTGGGCCACTCTAACTCTGAACAGCAGGGACATGTGGCTTACATGGCCTGTCACTCTGAAGGTGCATTTGGTTTCTGTCATATCTGACCAGGTGCAGACACACAAGCCTTTCACAGTGACCTTCGACCTCACAGACCCTGGGGCTGTTGTTGCAGCAACAGCTGAGATCCTGCAGTGCTTTGGTTATGTCGATGTACTCATCAACAACGCTGGTGTCAGCTACCGTGGCGCCATCCTAGACACCACCACGGACGTGGACAAGAGAGTCATGGAGACAAACTACTTTGGCCCAGTAGCTCTAACGAAAGGTGAGTCTTAGATGAAAGAAAACAGAACACTGATGTGCTGCGGGGGTGGGGTTTGCCGCGACCGGCCGGGCAGGATCAGTCAGGTCCTTAGGGAAAGCCATGGGGGATTGAGAAATAAAGAGACAGAGTCAAAGCAGGGTCAGGTGGAGTCCCTTCTCTGGGGTGCAGAGGAGGGAACTGTTTATTGGTGAAGTCAGGCTGTATATATTGAGCCAGCTTTGAAGCAGAGCATGAGAAAGACAAACCACTAGGCTAGGTGCATTGTATTTTTTAAGAACATTCGCTGCTCCTTCTTGGTACAGTGATATAGCAAGCAGCCAAGTCATTCTTTTCTTACAACAATGTATCAGGCAGTCTTCCGTGGCCTGGGGCAGCTGTGCTGAACCCGAGGCCTGCTCCCAACCCCCTTGTAGCTCTCATTTGTTGTTGTTTTTCACGTCACTTGGTTCCTTGTTAGCTGAATGTTGCCTGTCTTCATCCTCTGTTTTACCCTGGAAAAGGTGCTGATTTTTACAAAAGGTGCTGATTTTTACAGCTTGGGTGCTGGCTTCTTCCAGATTTTTATTTGCATTTTCTCTATCTGCTTTCTGGCCTTAAATCAAGATGCTCTCCTCAGCGACAGCTTCGTTCGTACGGCATCGCCTCCCTTTCCCCTTAGTGTCGTGTGCACACCCCTACGTAGTAGCGATGCTCATATGTCCAGGCACAACTCCCCTCCAGGGGAGAGCTCTCCAGGAAACTGAGCTGGCCATTAGTGATTAGGCCTCTCTCTCTGCCGCTCTGTCGCCTCCCCCCTCCTCCCCTCTACCTGCCAGCTGGAAGTCTGCCAGGTGTAGGAGGCCTAGAAGTTCCAACAAAACATGGGCCTCCCCGTGGAGGGCTTTCACCATTCACCTCCTTTGATCCGATGAAATCTAATAAGTGAGGCCACCCCTCTCAGCGCTGGGTTCAGTGACCGGAAGAAAAGTCCTCTTGTAAAGTCTCTGACTTCTTTCCTTAGCACTCCTGCCCTCCATGATCAAAAGGCGACAGGGCCACATCGTCGCAATCAGCAGCATCCAGGGCAAAATCAGCATTCCTTTTCGATCAGCATGTGAGTACTTTCTTCTCCCTCTCCCAAGTGTTCTTCTTTTTTGTTTTTTCCTGATTAGAGAAATACCACATTTTCTATCCAGAATGCAGACATTAGAGAAATACTCAATACAGAATATGAAGGAACTTCGTCAGAATGTGTTCTCCGGAGTAGAGAATGTCCAGTTGAAGTCCCAGGTCTACTCCTTACCCCCTATTTGCGACCTTGTGCAAGTATCCCAACCACTCTGCCATCCCAGTCCTCATCTGCAAAATGGAGATGGGCTCTGTTGAGTGACGTGTTTGGAGTAGCGCCAGGCATAAGTACCATGCCTGTGTTAGTTGCAATTATCAATTACCATTGCCCTCAGGTACTGTCACTTCGTGTCACTCTGGGCATATGCCTCCAAGCTTTTTCTACATATGATCAAACATACAAAAAATAGGGTCACATTATGCATACTGTTTTGTGACTTGCTTATTTCATACAGCACTTTATCTTTCTACATCAATATTTATGAGTTTATCTAATCCTTTTAAGTGGATATATAGTAATTTATTGAATGCATATATGACATAATTTATTTAGCCATTTTCCTGGACACTTGAGGATTTTTTCCACTTCAGTTTTTGACCATTAACAGTTATGTAATACATAGACCATCCTTAAATATGTATGTCTCTAGGCACCCATGGGAGGGCTTTAGTAAAACGAATTCCCATAAGTTGAAATAGGCAGGATCACATAATCAAAACTGCCACATTGACTTGCAAGTCACACTTCACCTCCACGTATGCAAGTGGCTATGCCAAAATTTTGAGATACCATTTCATTCATCTGCCTGCCATCATGTAGCAAGCAAACAGAATCTAATTTCTTAAGAGATTTCAAAGGTAATTTCACAGACTGTCTTACTGAACCCTGTTCTTTGCTCCAGCCTTTGGAAGTAAATACTTAGAGCCAACTCGTGTTCTCACCACCTCCAAATGCTCAAATGCTCAACTCAGCCATGCCTGGCAGACCTGGCAGAGAAGGCAGGGAGGGCATAGCTGCTTCAGCACTTTGAGAGCATGGGACAGACATCCAGCTGTCTGACCTGGAAATGTCACAGAAACTTACTGTTTCTTTCTGAGCCCAGCTGTACATTTTGGTTCCTTGGGCAAGGTAACTTATACATTTGTAGATCCTCGGGCAAGGTAACTTGTCTGACCCTCCGTTTCTTTTCTTATGAAATGAGTCTTACAATCATCTTTCATACTTCACAAAGTTGTTTTAAAGATGAAATGAGACAAATGAAGATGAAAAGTCCTTTGTAGCCCTGGCTGGTGTGGCTCAGTAGATTGAGTGCTATCCTGTGAACCAAAAGGTTGGCAGTTTGATTCCCAGCCAGGGCACATCCCTGAGTTGTGGGCCAGATCCCCAGTTGGAGGGTGTGAGAAAGGCAACCAATCAGTGTATCTCTTACACATTTATGTTTCTCTCCTTCTCTTTCTCCCTCCCTTCCACTCTGTCTAAAAAAGTAAATTTTTAAAAATCTTCAAAAAATATCCTTTGTAAATTATGAAGCACTGTATCTATATTTGTTCCTATGGTTATTTCTGTTTTCACCTCCTGTCCTCAGATAGGACATTCATCTAAGGCTGCTGAAATGGTTCTGGAATATATATATATATATATATATATATATATATATAATCACCAATGATAAAGCAAACAAGGTAAACTGTTAATAATAGGTAAGTCAAGGTGAAAGATATACTGTGTTCTTGGTATGAAACTATTTCAAAACTTTACTTTGATTTAGTCTGATTTTGTTCTCCACTTAGCTTGTGACTAAAGTAAATCACATGTGGTTGGTCTGGGCACTTCATGATGACCAGCTTGCATGTGGCAGTGCCTCCCGAGCACAGTGGAGAGTGCTGGTGTCTTCTCATAAAATGGGAGAGCAGCTTTATCTCCCCACACTACTGTGGTGAGGACCAAGTCAGGTGATCCAGGCAGCGTAGTGAGCACCATGCCTTGTGGGTAGGAGGGCTGAGTACTTTCACACCAGTGGTGATGAGTAGGTCACCATAGCCTGGCTGCTGACCTGCAGCCTGAGAGCTCTGGGAGACTCATTGTCAGGGTACAGCCTTCTATTCTTGGGATCCCCGGAATGACTCCCTATTCTCAGTCCTCGGGCCTGGACAGCACTTCTGGAATCACACTGATAGGAACAGTCCTGCCCACCCACCTACCCACAGACTACTAATGTGGCCTTGCAACGTGGCCTAAACCAAAGAAGCTGGCCCCAGAAGACACACAGTGTAGCAAGTTCAGACACTTGAATTTCTCATGTGACTTGTGGCAACACTTCTGGGGTTTTCCCCTTCCTGTTTTATTGGCCAGTGGATCCCCCTTTCCTAAGGCTGAAACACTTAGAACTCTGAATGGAGGAAACTGATTTTCAGTGCAGATGCCATGTGTTTCCCAGGAGTATTGTAGGGTCGCTGTGTCCCCTTCCTCCTGTTGTGGAGCCATCACTGAGGAACAGCAGTAGCTCCATTTATTAGAGGTGGAGCAAGCTCAGTAGCTCTTTCTGATGAAAAGCTACTCTGTGGAAGTTTGTTAAACAAAATACATTAACAGAGCCAGTCTCGGATTTTATGCATACACGCTCCCATGCATTCAAGGGTGCTTACTAATAACATAGCTTTGTTGACAAAACCTGGAAACAACCTGTGAAGGGCCAGTCCTGAAGTCCAGGGACTCATGGAGGAGTGTGGCAAGTCTGCGTGACTGGCGTGGAGGCAGTCAAGACTATTGTCACTAGGTGAAGGCTACTTGCAGGAATAATATGAATAGTATGAGCTCTATTAAAATCACATATGTGGACATACACACAGGATATATAAAAAATAAATCCTGAGACACCATTAGTGTTGGTTACCTCTGGAGAATGAAGTTCTTCAGGACTTGGAATGCAGGACTTGTACTGTTTTACTTTCTATCCTTGTGTATTATTTGAATGTGGAATAATTTTTCAAAATTTTTAGAGTATATTTTATTGATTATGCTATTACAGTCATCCCATTTTTTCTCCCCTTTATTCCTCTCCACTCTGCACCCCACCCTCCCACTGGCATTCCCCCCTTAGTTCATGTCATGGGTTGTACATTTAAGCTCTTTGGCTTCTCCATTTCCCATATTATTCTTAACCTCCTGCTGTCTATTTTGTACCTACCATTTATGCTTCTTATTCCCTGTATCTTTTCCTCCATTTCTCCCCCTCCCCCTCCCCACTCATAACCCTCCATGTGATCTCTATTTCTGTGATTCTGTTCCTGTTCTAGTTGTGTGCTTAGTT
>PVIA01016079.1:0-20271 GCA_004024845.1 Tonatia bakeri | reverse complement strand
CCCCCCCCCCCGGTCTCCCACACAGTCACTGCTCTGCTCAGGTCCGTGAGCTCTTTTTCTTTTTCGCTTGACCCTCCACCCTAACAACCTCCCCTCAAGAGCTGTCAGCCTGCGCTCCATTTATGAATCTATCTCCATTTTGCTTGTAACTTAGTTTGTTCATTAGATTCCATGGAATTTTCTATAATAAAAAATTACTCTCCTCTTCCTCTAAATGTCCCCGCTTCTGCAACTTCAGCCATTAGATGACTTCACATCTGCCTTCCTTAATAATCCCTCTTGTCTCTCTTTTCAGAGTTCTAGGCCTATTCTGTCCAGTAATGCCTGAGATTTAACAGGACCAGTGTCAAATGCAGTACCTTCTCCACTGTGCACGAAAGCACCTCTTTCTTGCTAATTCATTTCCCTATGAATGGCGTCATCACTCAAATTTGTAAAACAGGCCTTCCAGGAGTTCTTATTCCCCCTCACCAAATTAGTTAACTACACCTGAAGATTGTGAAATCTCCCTGGCCAAGTTGGTTAGAGCATAGTCCCATCATCCCGATGCCCCATAGTTGTGGGTTTGGTTCCCAGCCAGGGAACATACGAGAAGCAACCAATGAATGCATAAATCAGTGGAACAACAAAATGATTTTTTAAAGGTTTCATTTATTTATTTATTTTTAGAGAGAGGGGAGGAGAGGCAGAAAGAGGAGAAAAACATCTATGTGAAAGAGAAACATTGATTGGTTGCCTTTCATATGCATTCCAACCAGGACCAAACCTATAAGGCAGCCATGTGCCCCGACCAGGAATCAAACTGGCACTTTCACTTTGTGGGACGACACCCAACCAACTGAGCCGCCCTGGTCAGGGCTCAGATTGATATTTCTTTCTCTTTCACCTCTAGTCACTGTCCCCCTCTCTAAAATCAATCAATAAATTTATTTTTTTTGTTAAAAATAAAGAATGGGACTATCAAAATTCATCTCTTCCCATTTCTACTACTACAGCCCTAATTCAAAATCCTCATTAAGTTATAACTATGCTGCTATACAGTATAGTTGTATTGTGCCCTTACCTCCGGTTTCTCCCAGCTCCAGTTCTGTCTCTCCTGTTCACTGCTTTACCTTTAGTACCTGACACAATGGTTAGTATATAGTACCTGATCAGTAAGTGTTTGTGGCATGAAGACCATCACAACACTTATTTTACCCTTGTAGATAGTTGTGAACCTGTGTTCCTTCCTTAGGCTCCTTCCATGACCCTCAGAGCAGAAACCATTTTAATCATTTTGCCTACCTCCTATATGTTAAGAGTCCATGATTAGTGATGTGGTCCTTTTTTTTTTTAAGATTTTATTTACTTATTTTTAGAGAGGGAAGGGAGGGAGAAAGGGAGAGAGAAGCATCAATGTGTGGTTGCTGAGGGTCGTGGCCTGCAACCCAGGCATGTGCCCTGACTGGGAATCGAACCTGTGATGCTTTGGTTCACAGCCCGTGCTCAATCCACTGAGCTACGCCAGCCAGGGCTGATGTGGTCCTTTTCAGCTAGTTATAGTAAATCCTTTAGATTTTGGTAATTAAAGAAGCAGATTTAAATGTGGTCATGTATCTACATATGGGAACTCTCAAAAAAATCCCTCCTACCTACTCCAGTGGTGTAAAAGCCAAACAGATGACACAGCAATTAAAATGATCTTTTAGCCCTGGCTGGTGTAGCTCAGTGGATTGAATGTGTCAGCCTGTGAACCAAAAGGTCACTGGTTCGATTCCTAGTCAGAGCACATGCCTGGGTTGTGGGCCAGGTCCCTAGTTGAGGGCATGTAAGAGGCAACCAGTTGATGTTTCTCTCACACACCAATGTTTCTCTCCCTCTTTCTCCTTCCTTCTCCTCTTTCTAAAAATAGTTGAATAAAATCTTAAACAAAAAAAAAACAACATAAAATTACCTTTTAGGGGCTGCCCCTGCTGCTGCTCTCAGGGAAGTACAGGCAGTCAGTGGAACCTGGAAGAGTCAGTAGCTCTCCCCCAACCACCAGTACCTGCTCCACAGGAGTCCCCTGGAGTTTGAAAGTTCAAAGTCTGTTGTGGCCATAGGAGATACAGTAGTGGAGCCTACCCCTTGAAGCCAACTTCTGAGCCCATTCCTGGCCCACCAGGGATAATGGGGTCTCCTTGCTAAGTGACATCTTGGAGTGGGTTGGAGACCTATAGGTCATTGACCCTGAGGTGACCCAGAAGTCCTGCTAGGAGGTGCTAAAAATAGTCAAGTTTTTGCATGGAGGCATGGCCATCTCCAGCGGAGGCACCCCGCTGGAGCTGGTCAGTGCAGATGGTGTGAACAGTGAGATCTGCTGCCTGAATGACCCATCTGCCCAGATAAAAGAAGAGGAAGAGAGATGGGGGCCACCGTGGCCTCTGGCACAGTCAAGGGAGCAGGAAGGCAGCAGAACAACAGCCAATATTGGCTGCTGAGACTCAGTCAAAACTCTGACATGTCCATGCCTATTTCATACCTGTATTACCCCAAGGAGCCTAGACTGTAAGCCTTCATCGGCAACAGGCTCTTCTGCTTTCACAATTAGAATGTGGGCATTTTTTTCCTTTTCCTTTTTAATTATGTTTTGTTGATTATGTTATTACAGTTGTCCTGATTTTTCCCCTTTTGCCCCCATCTCCCCAGCAACCCCACTGCGTCAGGCAATCCCCACACCATTGTTCATGTCCACGGGTCATGCACATAAGTTCTTTGGCTGCTCCATTTCCTATACTGTACTTTACATCCCCGTGGCTATTCTGTAACCACCTATTTGCATTTCTTAATCCCCTCACCTCTTCACACATTTCTTAAGACCTCCCTCCCAACTGGCAACCATTAAAACACTCCATTATTCTATCCCTGTTCTTCTTGTTTGCTTAGCTTGTTTTTTTAGATCCAATTGTTGGTAGATATGTATTAATTGCCATTATATAGTTTTGATCTTTTTCTTAAATAAGTCCCTTTAACATTTCATATAATAACAGCTTAGTAATGATAAACTCTAGTTTTTTCTTGTCTGGGAAGCTCTATATCTGCCCTTTGATTCTAAATGATAGCTTTGCTGGGTAGAACAATCTTGGCTGTGGGTCCTTGTCTTTCATCACTGTGCATATTTCTTGGCAATCTGGAATCTTAGCCTGCAAAGTTTCTTCTGAGAAATCAGCTGACAGTCTTATGGGATCTCCCCAGTAGGCAACTCTCTGCTTTTTTCTCACTGCTTTTAAGATTCTCTCTTTATCTTTAACTTTGGCATTTTAAGGATGATGTGTCTTGCCATGGGCCTCTTTGCATCCATCTTGTGTGGGACTCTCTGTACTTCATGGACTTGCATGTCTATTTCCTTTACCAATTAGGAATTTTTTTTCATTATTTTTTCAAATAGATTTCCAATTTCTTGTTCTCTCTTCCTTCTGGCACCCCTTATGATATGAATGTTGGACCTCTTGAAGTTGTCCCAGAGGCTGCTTATACTCACCTCATTTTTGTTGGATTCTTTTTTCTCCTTGTTGTTCTGATTGGTTGTTTTTTGCTTCCTTATGTTCCAAATCATTGATTTGATTCTTGGCTTCATCCACTCTACTGTTGTTTCCCTGTAAATCATTCTTTATTTCAATTAGTGTATCCTTCATTTCTGACTGGATCTTTTTATTTTAAGATGTTATTTATTTATTTTTAGAGAGAGGAGAAGGGAAGGAGAGAGGGAAACATCAATGTGTGGCTGCCTCTTATGCACCCCCTACTGGGGATATGGCCTGCAATCCAAGCATGTGCCCTAACTGGGAATTGAACCAGCGACCCTTTGTTTCACAGACCGGCACTCAATATACTGAGCCACACCAGCCTGGGCCTTTTTTATGTTGTTGAGGTTCTCACGAAGTACTGTGCCATTAAGGAGCATGCATGAGATCATGGCCACTTAATTTGGAGGTTTGGATTCACAGACAATAAAAACTCTAAGTCAAAGGTGAATAGTTAAGCAATTTATTAAGCAAGAGCAAAGAGAAAGCAAGAATTAAGAACATATATCACCAGATGGGAAAAACACCGCAACACCTGAACACAGAAACTGGGGAATCCCAGAGGCAGCTGTATTCAGGGTTTATCTGGGAACAGTTCCGAATGAAGCATCCTTCCCTTGGGTGGGATTCCAAATTTTCACTTTGGGGCCTCTGTTTAAACATATTTTAGACAAAAGTGGCTATGTGCCAAGGGCCTTTCGTGACTCAGCTGACTAACCATTTCCTCCGGAGGAATAGCCAGTTCTTCCCCAAGGAAACAATCAGTGTTTACAGGTACTGAGTTAAAAATGGTGCTCAGTCTTCCGTGGAGAGGGGCTAGTTCTCTCCAGGAGAGGGCACACCTATATTTCATTCTTACAATAAAAGGTCACAGCTCAGGCATAAACAGGGAGGATTCTTAATATTTCTTTAACCTTGAGCATTCTTTAAAAAAAAATTTTTATTTATTTTTGGAGAGGTGGGAAGGGAGGGAAAAAGAGGGGGAGAGAAACATCCATGTGTGAGAGATACATTGATCAGTTGCCTCACGCCCACAAATCAGGGATATGTCCTGACTGGGAATCAAGCCAGGAACCTTTCAATTTGCAGGCTGGCACTCAGTCCACTTAGCCACACCAGCCAGGGCTCTTTGAGCATCCTTATAACCAGTGTTTTGAACTCTGCATCTGAAAGATTGCTTATCTCCATTTAGTTTAGTTCTTTTTCTGGAGTTTTGATCCGTTCCTTCATTTGGGCCATGTTTCTTTGTCTCCTCATTTTGGCAGCCTCCCTGTGTTTGTTTCTGTGTATCAGGTAGAGCTGCTATGACTCTGTGTCTTGGTAGTGTGGCCTAATGTAGTAGGTGTCCTGTAGGGTCCAGTGGCACTTCCTTCCCTATCACCCAAGCTGGGTATTCAAGGTGTGCCCTTTGTGTGGGCTGAGTATACCCTCCTCTTGTAGTTGACCCTTGATTGTTGTTGGCAGGTCAATGGGAGGGGTTTACCCAGGCTAGTCAGTTGCAAGGACTGGTTGTGACCACTGACCACCAACCTCTGCTTTTTGTGGAGGATCAACTGTGCAGGAGCTGGGTGGTGGTGCTCTGATATCATCTGTAGCTGTCCACTGGATGGTGCAAGCCAAGGTAAGCTGCTACCTGTGTTCTGTCTGGGCACCCTGCATGAGCTCTTAAGCAATCTGCAGATTGCTGTTACTTTTGCTGAGGTTAGAGATTTCCAGGCAGAGCCAAACTGTGAATCTAGGCTGGCTGCTGCTAGTGCCAGGCCTGGGGCCAATTAGAAGGAAGTACTGGGTCTAGGGACTAACTGAGGCCAGCTGTTGCTTATTTGAAAGGATTTAGGACACTGAAGCTTGAGCTGGGACCAGCCATTTCTGTGTATTAGGTATATAAAATATGGAAAATCACTGTTAATGATTGGTTGTGCCTGTAAGTTGGCTGGGATGAGTCTCTGGGGATCTCCCAGGCAGGTCAAACAGTGTTAGCTAGGTTGATGGAATCAGATATGGCACCCACTTGCTGGCTCTGTGGCTCTGTGGGGGGGAGGGTTCAGAAAAGGGGCAGTGGCCTCTGCCTGCCTTTCTGTCTGGGTGAAAGCTGTCCCCCAGCTCTTACCTTGATGCCAGACACTTCAGTACCTCCCTGTATGCCACTGATGCCTTTCAAGCTGCTACCCTGGTCCTGGAGCTCTGAGGGAGTAAGTCTGTGTGTGGTTCTTTAACAGTAATTGTTTGGGACTCCAGCAGTTTTTTTCCATCGACTCAATCCCCACTGCAGCGAATGGGGACTTATCTTCCAGGCACTGGAACCCTGAGCTGGGGGGCTGGGACTCTCCTCCTTCCTGATACCCCTCCCGCATTTTTATCCACCACAGGTGAATGTGGACCAGCCCATTCTGTCTGTGCCCCTACTACCAGTCTGGACGGATGTGGTTTCTTTAATTCTGTAGGTGTCAGACTTCTATTCAACTAAATTTCTGACAGTTCTGAGCGATGGTTGTCTATATTTTAGTTGTAATTTTGAGTGGTTGTGCAAAGTGGCAAGCCATATTTAGCTCTGCTGCCATCTTGACTGGAAGTTGAGCAGGATTCAAACTTTTTTTTCTATTAGTTTATTTTCAATCATTGTGTATTGGTTTCAGGTGTAAAACATAGCGGTTGAACAGTCATATACTTTACAAAGTGTTCTTCCCAATATTTCCTGTACCCACCTGGCACACACATCCTTACTGCACTATCATTGCGTATATTCCCTATGCTGTGCTTTACATCCTTGTGGCTACAGCAACTACCAGTCTGCACTCAATCCCCAAACCCCTGCCCTCTGGCAACCACCAGTCCAGTCTCTTAAGTTATGAGTGTTCCAAAGTTGTTTATTTTGTACACATATTAAGTAAAATCACATGGTATTTGTCATTTTCTGACTGGCTTATTTCACTGAGTATAATACCCTATTGGCCCATCCACGCTGTCACAAATGGTAAGATTTCATTCTTTTACATCCGACTAGTATTCTGTTGTGTATATGTACCACCTGCTCTTTTTTTTAATCCTCACCAATATGCTTACTGATTTCAGAGAGGAAGAGGGGAGAGAAACATGAATCAGTTGCCTCTTGTACATGCCCCGACCACAACCTAGGTATTGTGTCCTGACCAGGGATTGAACCCACAGCCTCTTGGTGTAGGGGACGCTCTAACCAAGCAACCTGGCCAGGCCTCACCTGTTCTTTATTCACTCGTCAGCTGATGCATACCTTGGTTGGCTCTGTATCTTGGCTGTTGTAAATAACGCTGTAATGAACATAGGGGTGAATATACTGTTTTGAATTTGTGTGCTGGGTTTCTTCAGATATATTCCCCGAAGTGGAATTGCTGTTAAATGGTAGTTCCATTTTTAATTTTTTCAGGACCCTCCACACTGTTTTTCATAGCGGCTTCACTAGTCTGCATTCCCAACAGCACATGAGGGTTCTCTTTTCTCCACGTCCTTGCTGACCCTGTTTGTGGATTTATTGATGACAGCCATTCCGACAGGTGTGAGGTGTTATCTCATTTTGGTTTTAATTTGCACTTCTTTGATTAGTGTTGTTGAAAGTATGTGGACTTTCTGCACCAGCCACTTAACATGTACATCCATATGGAAGAGGATGTGGGTGATGCCATCAAACACTGCACAGTCCACCGTTGCTGCCAGCTCATTAACATTTCCCTTCAGTGTCCAGTTGTTTGAAGCCTACTCTTCAGCCAAATGCATTTCCACTCAACGACACTCTCCAGTACTTCCCGTGGGACCAAGCTATAGAAGCCAATCCTCCCAGACAAGCTGAAGCCAGCTCACCAAGGAGCTCTTCTCCTTGAGCCCATCCCCAGACACAGGCTGCCTCCTTTTCAAAGGACTCACCAGCACCCTAAGTCAAATGCCACCTCCAGTATAAGTTTCAGCAACAACCTGAAATGAACAGCCAGCAACTCCAAAGTGAATGAGGGTAAGCTTTTCAGATTGGCTCCTGATTTGAGAATTCTCAGTAAGTCCCTGATGGTGATCAGCACGTGGTGAGCCAATATGTGTCTGGCCCCACCAGGAGTAGACAACACAGCAGTTGACCCCGAGCTCTCCCTGCTCAACCATAAGCTCCCTGCCTGAGTCTGGCTGCCCACTGCCAGCTTTGACTACCATGTGGTCTGTGTGCCCCACACTCAGGCTGTTGTCAAGTATGAGAACAAGGCTCCCAACTGGACCTATGTGGAAGTCCTTGAATGCGAAAATTTCTACACCACCGACGTCCCTGCCCAGATCCCTGAGAACTGAATCTGGAGTACCCAGTCTAGAAACCCTGTCTGAATGCGGGATCAGCCATGAACAGGAGGCAGGCAGCTCAACACTGTGCCCAGCATGACAAGAATGATGCCTGGCCAGTGGACAATGTAGGTGAGCTGCTGGAGGAGCCCCCTGAAGTGCACACCAACAACTCTGTTTTCCATGGACAGCATCACCTAGTAGAGTAAGGAGCCTATGCTCTTTGCAGCAGGGAACAACTGACAGCACCCTTCAGAGCAGCTGGCTTACCCACCCCACCCCACCCCCCCACCCCAGCCTACTAACTAGACCCAGAAGACTTTTCTGCAGCTGCTGTCTCGGAGCTCTGGCAGGATTAAGTGAGGCGATTAGAGAGGGCTCCTCCTATGGACATCTCCCAAAGTGGCAGCTCCTGTCAATTATTGTCAACACGGGGATGATTTTCTGGCAGGCTTCCCAGGTATTGAAGTGGCTGCAGTCCATTTGGGAACAGGAGCAAGTGCCCTATGGATCAAGCCATATGAGATTGTGATTTTGGTGGACCATGGCATGACGGAACCTGTGGTCAGTGCTTTGTCCCTTCACCAGAAGAAAGTCACAGCCCTCCTTGCTTGATCACCTCCTACAGGAGCATGGCAGTTACACCACTGAGGTATTCCTCATTGCCCAGAGCAATTTCACGCAAAGTTGAGCTGGCTACCTGCTGCAAGTCAAGGAGACACAATGGGAACATCCTTTTGGATGCTGAAGGCTACATGTTTCACATTGACTCTCTCTTCACCCTGCCCAGCTTGCTCTGAGACCTGGGATTTGAGATGCCAGCCGCAGAGCTGACCACAGAGTTGGGGGATGCCGTGGGCGGACTGAATGGTGACATACTGACTGCTGCCTGGAAACACATGGACAAGCTGGTGCAGATCATGATCAACCAGCGAGTTCTTGATTCCTTGCTTCCATGGCTGTAGCTCCATCCATAACCTCAAAGACAGGTTCCACATGACCTAGGAGCAGCTCCAGCTGCTGGTGGAGAAGGGCAATTGGTCTGTCATCACCACTTATGGCAGCTTCCAGTGTCTCACCAATGGCATCAGCAGACCCTCCCTACCCACTCATCCACTAAAGAAACACAAAGGATCATATGGTGACTGTAGACCTTGTCAGGAATGGGAAAATCCGCTGTGGGGTCCAGACTTGCTGAGGCTTCCATGCTCCCATTGGTGTCAGTATTACCACCTGACAGGCCCCAGGACTTAGTGTCCTCTCGGGAGCAGAGGATACTGGGCCTTCCTTCTCACCAAGGTCTGAGAGGTGCTTTTCACAGGGCATCTTCTTAAGCTGTTCTGGGTCCCAGGAAGGGAAAAAAGTGGGTTTCTGGTACTTAGGACTTGAACTTGTGGTTTGCCTTTGGCTATGCTGTTACCTGACTGTCCCTTTCCAGGGAATGACTCCTAGCCTGGGTTCCCCTTGGTAGGTGGGCTCTGGCATAGGGTCCTGCATTTGCTGAGATTCCCTATCACAGGGACCAGGAAGGGAGTTTCACAACCACTTCAGGCCTAGCCACAGGGGATTCCTTGTCCTAATCCTTTCCCCACACCTAGGGAAACACCTCCCAATTTTGTATTGATTTATGAAATAAAGCATAAATAAACAAATGAACAAACAAAACAACCCCCTCCCAACCGTTTAGGCTTAAATATTATTCCTTCTCACACTACTCATATGTATAGTCACGGAGGTTTAAAATCTGCTATGAAATCTTTATATCTGTCATTATTCTGTTTACTATCCCCTTGCCACCAAATCTCTAGGATTTGCAAGGGTAGGACTATTTCAGTATTCAGCACTGTGGGGAAGCAACATGAACAGAATCTGGAGGAAAAACAGCAGCAGAGACGGAGACGTTATACTGCAAGGAATAAGAGGGAAAGAACCGGCCCACAGAGGAATCAAACCTAAGGACTATGACCCCTAACTACACATTACATAGATAGGGCTGTTCCAGATTACCTCAAATTTATACTTGCTAAAATGGAGAAAGGAGGCTTTTTGGCAGAGCTAGTGTTTTATAAAGGCTACTTGTGTTAAAACCTTACCAAAACATTTACTAGCATTTCCTTACATGGTTTTGGGAGAGAAGACATTGAAATTTGAACTGAACATTCAAATTCCCCAGACGCCAGAGTATGAACTGGCTATATAGAAGTCACTCAGAACTCTTTTTTTTTTCCCGATTTGAGAGATTTTTTTCTACTCATGTATATATTAGTTGATTTTTTAAAATTTTATTTTATTTTAGAGGGATGGGGAAGGGAGGGAGAAAGGAAGGGAGTGAAACATCAATGTGTGGTTGCCTCTAGCACACCCCATACTGGAGATATGGCCTGCAACCCAGGCATGTGCCCTGACTGGGAATCAAACTGGTGATGCTTTGGTTCACAGGCCTGCACTCAGTCCACTGAGCTGCACCAGCCAGGGCCATTAGTTGATTCTTGTATGTGTCCTGACAGAGGATCGAACACACACTCTTGGCATATCAGGACAACATCCCAACTGGGCAGGCCTAGAACTTCCTTATCCAGCAGTTGATGCTCAGTATTATGCGGCTTCTAAAGTAACACAGGATTTGTTTATTTTATTAATTCTCTCAAGATGTAAACCCACTTATTCAGTTCTGTAAGCAGAAAGCCTCCAAATGTACAACAGCAGATTCCCTGATGCTGAGGATAATGCTGCAGTGCCAGGGACGTGCACGGAGCGAAGGAAAGAGCACTAAGAGAGGAGCTGGCTACCACAAAATACATCCTCAAGGCCATCTCGATGACCGCTTTTCAATTTTATTTCTCTTGTTTTGGAAAGGTACACAATTTGATCTATCCCCAGAAAACCAACCCCTAAGCTCACGGTTTTCTAGCCCTGTCAACAAGGAAATTGTATAGAAATGACTTGCAGTCTTTAACTAATTTACCAGCCAGTGCACCCCACGCATGTTTACACAGCTTTCATGTCAGATGGTTCCAGAGAACTGAAGTTCTCTCAGCACGTAAAGTGACAACAAAACTGTGAAACCAATACACTTGTAATAGTTCATTTTCTGCTTTTCAATGCAAACACATGGAACAATATCTAATTTCAGTTCAAGCTCATTTGCTTTTTATTAAAGTCCAAGTTACCATTACATGGTCTGATACTCAATAAAGGAAAACTTGTTCAGATAAAGTAATGTCATCATCAGTGTTTCCAGGTGATTGTTTATAATCCAGTAGCATTATCAGCAAATCCTTGGAAAGCCATCTGTAAGAGAAAGCATGAAGAATTAGCCAGGAAATAAACAAAAGGTAAAAATCTTAAAAATAACCTTCTTTAGAACAGCCGGGGAAATCACTGCCTCTGTGGAGCCATTTCTGTGGCTTTTTTGTTTATACACCTGGTACTTACCATATTAGTTTTTTTTTTTTTTTAATTGATTTGAGAGACAGGAAGGAGAAACCCCAATTTGTTGTTCCACTTATTCATATATTCACTGGCTGCTTATTTACTTTTAATTTTTTTTAAACACTGATTTGAGAAAGAGAGAGAGAGAAAGAGAGAGGAGTGTCAATTTGCTGTTGTACTTACTAATGAATTCACTGATTGATTCTTCTGTGCGCCCTGACCAGGGATCAAACACTTAAGAACCTGCAACCTTGGTGTACAGTGATAATGCTCTAACCAACTGGGCTGCATTACCAGGGGTTGTGTTAGTTTTCTTTTCCAATCAGAAAAGGGTTGGGGGGATGGCCTTTAAATTTTTTTTTTTTTTTTGCCTTGGCCAGGTTGGAGCATCGTCCCACACACCAAAAGGCTGCAGGTTCAATTCCCAGCCAGGGCACATACCAAGGTTGTGGGTTTAACCTGCTGTTGTGATGTGTACAGCAGGCAACCAATCAATGTTTCTCTATCTCTCTGTCAAATCAGTAAACATATCCTCGGGTGAGGATTAAAAAAAAAAAAGGAAAATATTCTTTAGAGAGAAACATGTTACTGCAGCAAAATATATTCTATATAACAAAGATCTTCTGGACTCCTTGGAATAACACTTGATAAGAAATTAAGCCCAAGTGTTTAGACAACCTCTTAAGACTCTATTATGAAATATGAACCACAGATAAAAGCTTTGAAACTATAACTAGGAAATCTTCTTTTCTGAATACCTAGCTTTCAAGTACTCACAGAAAATCTTAATAACACATAAAAACCTTTTTATATATTACAAAGATGAGCTATCTGACCACAGGGAGGTGGTGGTTGTGGACAAAGATAAAATTAAAACTTCTCTCCAAAAAGCAAGTCCAAAAGTAGATTACAGAAAAGCTTCAAGGGATTTTCTGCATAGTCAGTAGGAAAACTGAATATTCACCAATGACACCTTACCCAGGCTCACTGGTTCTGTATCTTGTGAAGGACCTGATATTAGTTTGTCAAATAATTTTGGGTCCACTTTTATTTAAGTTTCATTTTTTGGTTCTGAGAAATAGGAGAATGGCCTTTGTAAATGCCTACACAGGACATGCAGCAAGGCAAGAGCAATGAACTCTGGAGCCAGTCTGCCGGGTTTAAATGTGGATTCTACTACCTGGGATTTTGGATAAGGTACCTCGGTTTCATCATTAATAAATAAAATGAGGATAATTATAATAGTAGTAATTACTTCATAGGACTGTTTATAAGGATTGAGGTGATATTTATACAGCACTTAAAACTGTGCCTGACACATATCAAGAATCATAGACACTGTATGTGTTTGTTAAATTAAAAAAAAAAAAAAAAAAAAAAGTGCCCTGGCTGGTGTGGTTCAGTAGATTGAGTGCCAGACTGCGAACCAAAGGGTCGCCGGTTTGCTTCCCAGTCAGAGCACATGCCTGGGTTGAGGGCCAGGTCCTCAGTGGGGGCTACATGAGAGGCAACCACACACTGATATTTCTCTCCCTCCCTTCCCCCTCTCTAAAAATAAAAAAATAAATGGAATCTTTAAAAAAATTAGTTACTGCTTATATATTTTTTGTTTTACAAATAATTTTCTGCACACTGTTCACTATCTAGACAATCTTATTGACTAGTTTTATTATCTAATCTTTCCATAGAGAATAAGGTATCAAATAAGTTTTTATTATTGAAGAACCCTTACTGGACTATTAAATTCTAACCTGGATACATAAAAACAAAAGCATCAAATTAATAAAACCCTACTGTTAATGGTAATGGAAAAATACAATAAAAATAAATTTAGTCCTGGCTGGTGTGGCTTAGTGGACTGAGTGCAGCATGCAAAATGAAGGGTTGCTGGTTCGATTCCCAGTCAGGGCACATGCCTGGGTTGCAGGCAGGGTCCTCAGCTGAGGCAACCAATTGATAGTATCTCTAACACATAGAGATAGATGTTTCTCTCCCTCTCCCTCCCTAAAATAAATAAATAAAATCTTTAAAACATTAAAAAAAATAATGACTAACAATCCTAGCTCCTTAGTTATCATTATTGGTACTCTCTAAATCTCTATGCTCACAGCCTCTAAACATGCCCATTAAAAGGTCTTACTCTGAGAACACTGAAATGTCACCCTTCACTCCGTGGATTCTTTCTTGCTTTATTATTCAGTGGTATGTGCTTACCCCTAGGGTTTATACTTTGTCAAGACCCAGTTCCTCTGGTGTGGAGATCCCCAGTTCATTTAAAGTTGGTCTAAGTTCCTGAATGACATAAGGGTAGATTTCCTTATGAGGTCCTGCTTTGTCCTGTTGGCAAAGAAAATATTCAGATTTAGCTCTCTGAAAAGCCATTTCTATTTACAAAATGAACTTGAAAATGCTTTCAATCACATATGCAGAGGCTAGTAGCAGAGAATACAAGTCACCTATTTTTAAGTTAACATATTTGTTCAATAGAGAGAGTAACTTTGTAGGCACAATTCAAGGTAGATTTTTAAGACACTTGGGGAATAACTAAGACAATTAGACTAAATCAAGAAAAAAATTTTCAAAGCTTGAGTTACTGGAAAACAAGGCGGTGATGACAGAATTTTGTGAAGGTAATTAAACATGTCCAGTAGGCAACAGGAATAATTAGGTTAACAGAGGAAAAGTTTTAAAAATTTTCCTCTAATTTACGACCCTAACTGAATTAACTACTGGTGCTGAATGAATTGATAACTTACAGAGCGCTTAATGGTCTTACCCACTGCAGATCAAGCATACTGTCACACTTTCTCCCTTACAGACCTTGAATTTCCTTCTTACAGACCTTGTCTTTTCACAGAGTGCTACACTTAAAAGAAAATACTTATTTCTAGGGCAACAGTCTTCACGAATGCTGCTATTTTTCTGCCTTTAACAAATTCTAAGTCTCCTTAGTTATATTTTTTTCAATTATAAAAGTCTTGTTGAAAATACAATATATTTATTTGTTCATTACAAAAAAAAATCCACAAACTTTAATCAAACAAGAATATGTCTGCCTACATTTTCACCTATCTACCTATATTTAAATATATTTTAATAAAATAGGGTCCCACCACAAAAACTGTTTCATCATTTTCTTTAGTTAATGTTATAAAGATGTTTAATGTTAAACACATTTTTAAACATTAAGAGATGTTTAATAACCATTTCTGGGAAGTCTTAAGAAACCACTAACAACATTTAATTTCATATCATAAATAGCACAAAGATAAATTATAGCTAAACCTTTGTGTATCCTTAAAATAAATTCTCAAATGGAAGTGCTGAACTTTAAAAGAGTACCAAGCACAATTTTTAAAGCCTGTGATAAAGTCAAACTGCACTCCAGAAAAATTATTAATTACAATGTCCATTCACTCTAGCTATGTAAGAACCAATTTTAGGTATTTTAACGAATTCAAAAATATGGAATATACTGATACCTAATGAACAGGCCACATTATTTCCAAAACAATTTTAGCATTATTTCACTGACCTTAACAACCTCTAGGATGCGAACAGCACTAGCAAAATCATTTAACCGTCTGCATGCCCGCAAAGCAGCATCAATGATTTTGGGTTCTGGAACCAGATCATAGCCAACAAGTGTGTTCATTCCTGTCAAATTAAAAAGAGAACCATGTCAACCTGAAATATTCTCACTTAAACTATAATTTAGTTATATATATTTTTTTCTGAAATGGGATCTTGTCTGTTTTGGCCTGTGCAATTATAATTTAAAATAAATACGTATTTGGTCTTTGTCCCTGTTTCTGACACAGAATGCCCAACCCCTTTGGAACTTTCTAAGTGATGAGGGCACAATGGTGCCTGCTGTTACATTAAGGAGGTAGATTTTGTACCCCCACCCAAGAGTGGGAGTTGTCTGCCAGTAGAGGATAACACTGTAGTTAAAGGATTGGAATTTTTAGGACTTCCTCTCAAGATGGCGGCATAGTTAATACAGCTCACCTCCTCACACAACCATACCAAAATTACAACTAAGCCATAGAACAACCATCACTCTGACCTGTCGGAAACTGAGCTGAATGGAAGTCCTACAACTATGGAATTAAAGAACAAACTACACTGTGAGGGGTAGGAGGGGCAGAGACACACAATGGGCTGGTCCCACACCCATGTGTGGCAGGTAAAAATCAGCAGGGATATTTGAGGAGCAAAGGGTCTCAGTTGCACTACAGGGTTTAAGTACCTGAAAGAGAAGACGCCCTATTTTCTGGTTGTAAAAAACCAGGGGGGATTGAGGCTTTGGAATTACTGGAAGTTCCTCTTACAGGGTACACACACAGAATTACACAGACTTACACAGACTTACTCAATATGAGCCCCAGCACAAGGGCAGCACACTGAAAGGCACCACAGACATATGGGGAGGAACTGAATTGTCTCGCATCAGGGTGAAACTTGGGGGGCAGCTTTCCCCCAGACAGAAGTACTGGCAAAAGCTACTGTTCCTTTTCCAAGTCCTCCCCCTACAGAGCTACAGAAATGGCAGGCAGGCTCCACATCATAAGACTCCACCAACCTGGCTCCACACTGTTGGCCCCCCGACCTGGTGATTGCCTAAGGTGATTATAAAAGTCTTGTTGAAAATACAATATATTTATTTGTTCATTACAAAAAAAAATCCACAAACTTTAATCAAACAAGAATCTGCCACACCCAGTTTGTGAGGCAACCCAAGCTGTTTCCAGTGGCAGCCTTTCTATCCAAATGGCTCGTCTTGGCCCATGCTTCAGATTTTCCTAAATTCTCTCAAATAAGCAGCATCTGGTTTCAGTGAGCCCCCATACCTCTCACTAAGTTGCCCTAGACCCGGCACTAGCAGCAACCATCCTTGGTTCACAGTTTGGCTCTGCCGGGGCACCTCAAGCCCAGTACAAATAGCAGCCATCTGCAGATCACTTTATAGCCTATGCTGGGTGACCCTGGAGAGAACACAGGCAGTGGCTGACCTTGGATGTACTGAAAGCAATTAAGGCTCAACTATATAGTAGGAAGGTGTACACAGCCAACACAGTGGGTGTAGCCTGAGCACCCAGCTTGGGTGGTAGGGGAGGCTGTGTCACTGGGACCTATAGGACACTACCAAGCTGAGGCTATGCAGCAGCTTGATCTAACACACAGAAACAAACACAGGGAAGCTGCCAAAATGAGGAGACAAAGAAATGTGGCCAAAATGGAAGGACAGAACAAAACTCCAGAAAAAGAACGAAATAAAATGGAGACAAGCAAGCTACCAGATGCAGGGTACAAAACACTGGGTATAAGGATGCTCAGTGAACTCAGGGGAAAAGCACATGAACTCAGAACTTCAACAGCATAAAAATGGATGTGGGAGTCATAAGAAAGAACCAGTTAGACATGAAGGATACACTACCTGAAATTAAGAACAATTTACAGGGAATCAACAGTAGAGTGAATGAAGCTGAGAATCAAATCCCCGATCTGAAATAAGGAAGCAAAAAACAACCAACTAGAACAGAAAGAACAAAAAAGAATCCAAAAAAACGAAGACAGTGTAAGGAGCCTCTGAGACAACTTTAAGAGGTCCAACATTCACATCATAGGGGTGCCAGAAGGAGAAAGAACAAGAAACTGGAAATCTCTTTGAAAAAATAATGTAAGTAAACTTTCCTAATCTGGTGAAGGAAATAGGCATCCAAGTCCAGGAAGCACAGTGAGTCCCAGCTAAAAGGCCCACTCCAAGACCCATCATAATTAAAATGCTAAAGGTTGAAGATTTCTCAAAAGAAACTATGCAGGCTATGAAGGATTGGCAAGAAATATTCAAAGTCATGAAAAGCAGGGGCCTACAGCTAAGATTGCTTTACCTGGCAAAGCTATCATTTAGAATTGAAGGGCAGATAAAATGCTTCCCAGACAAGAAAAAACTAAAGAAAAAAAATAACTATTATTATATAAAATGTTGAAGGGAGTTATTTAAGAAAAAGATCAAAACTATGAACAATAAAACAGCAAAAAAATAGGTATCTTTCAACAATTGAATCTAAAAAACAAACTAAGTGAACAAGAAGAACAGAGACAGAATCATGTATAGTGAGAACATTTTGATGGCTATAAAATGGCCAGATGGGAGAGGGTTGTGGGGGAATGGGTAAAGAAGGGAGGGGATTAAGAAGTACAAAGAGGTAGTCACAGAATAGCCATGGGGATGTAAAGTACAGTATAGGAAATGGAGTAGCCAAAGAACTTATACACATGACCCAAGGACATGAACAATGGCGAGGAGGTTGCCTAAGGGAGTGGGGGTGCTGGGTGGAGGGGAGCAAAGGGGGAAATAATCAGGACAACTGTAATAGCATAATCAATAAAATATAATTTAAAAAAGAGAATCAAATCACCTATTTGGAATAAGGAAGCAAAAAACAAGTGATCAGAATAGCAAGAAGAGATAAGAATTCAAAATAATGAAGATAATGTTAAGGAGCCTCTGGGACTACTTCAAGCATAACAACATCTGCATCATGGGTGTGCTGGAAGGAGAAGAGAGAAAGCATGCAAACCTGGAAACCTATTTGAAAAAATAATGCAAGAAAATTTCTCTAATTTGGTGAAGGAAATAGACACACAAGTCCAGGAAGAGCAGAGTCCCAAACAAGATGAACTCAAAGAGGACCACCCCAAGACACATCATAATTAAAATGCTAAAGGTTAAAGATAATGAGAAAATCTTAAAAGCAGCAAGAGAAAAGGAGTTAGTTACCTACAAGGGAGTTCCCGTAAAACCATCAGCTGATTTCTCAAAGAAACTGTGCAGTCTAGAGGGAGTGGCAAGAAATATTGATGAAAAGTAAGGACCTACAACCAAGATTACTCTACCCAGCAAAGCTGTCATCAGAATTGAAGGACATGTAAAGAACTCAGACAAGAAAAAACTAAAGCACATCACCACCAAACTAACATTATATGAAATATTAAAAGGTGTTCTTTAAGAAATAAAAAATATGAACAATAAAATGGGAGTAAATACTTATCTATCAACAATTGAATCTAATAAATAAATAAATAAGCAGACCAGAAACAGCACCATAGATACAGAGAACATTTTGATGTTTGCCAGATGGGAGGGGGGCTGGAGGGGTGGGTGAAAGAGGTGAAGAGATTAAGAAGTACAAATTGGCAATTACAGAATAGTCACGGGGATGTAAAGTATAGCATAGGGAACAGAATAGCCAAAGAACATACATGCATGATCTGTGGACATGGACAAGGGGGTGCGGATCCTGAGGGAGTGGGGAAGGCTGGGTGGACAAAAGGGGAAAAATTGGGACAACTGTAATGGCATAATCAATAAAATACAAGTGAAAAAAAAATCGGAATTTTCAGTGCCACCCTAATTTCCAAGGAGGAGAGAGGGGCTTGGAAATTGCCCCTAAGTCTTCAGCTTAGTCAATCATGACTAGGTAATCAAAACTACAGGACAGCCACTTGGTCCTTTTGTGGAAAGCTTCCATGAGCCACTGTATCAGGCCCTAAGCTCCACAGGGAGAGAAGCTCCTTCATTTGGGACCCTGTCTCATGTATCTCATCATCAGGCAGTTGATTTGTATCCTTTAATAACCTTTTAAATAAATTGGTAGTCCAGTAAGTAAATAGGTTTTCTTGAGTTCTGTGAGCAATTTGAACCCAAGGAGGGAGTTGTGGGAACTTTCCATTTGTAGCCAGTAGGTCAAAAGCAGATTAACAAAATGGGCTTACAACCATCCTCTCAAGTGAAGGGTAGTCTTGTCTTGTGAGACTGAGCCCTTTACGTGTGGAATCTGATCCTACTTCCCAGTAGGGTAGATAACGCCTCAAGATTTGAATTCTCGGACACCCTGTTGGCCTCCAGATTTGTTTGTATGAACCCTTCATACACACATTGGAATTGGGTCCTGAACCCTATCAGGTCTCTATTCTCTCATTTATTAAATGAGAGAATCTACTCTTGATAAATTTTAGATAAAATCATGGTAGCGCTTCCATAATGCATTAGCAGAAAAAACTATGCAGTAGCTCTCAGACAGAAGAAAACAAAGAAACAAACGAAATTTCCTTAAATGAAAATACTATTTTCATAATAATGTGCTGGTTTATTTTAAAATAAGAGAGAATTTTCAACTCATACCTTTAACTCTTAGTATAATACACTTTGGTGGCTTTAAGTTAGAGTTAATTGGAAAGTAATCTAAAAACAACCAGAGAAATACTAACTGAGAGTTAATGAAACCCAAATGAAGACATTAAAGATACAGAAGAACAGTGCACAGACTCAGACATTCAATGAGAAAATGACTGGGCAAGATTACTTCCAGTTTT
Source organism: Tonatia bakeri (assembly GCA_004024845.1). Lineage (NCBI taxonomy): Eukaryota > Metazoa > Chordata > Mammalia > Chiroptera > Phyllostomidae > Tonatia > Tonatia bakeri. Next base: position 622 of record PVIA01016079.1, on the reverse strand, counting down.
GCACAAAATGACACTTAATAAAATTTAAGATTCTCTTAAAAAAGGGTGGAATTTCTGTTCTTTTCATTACTTCTCAAAATTCTTCAGTAAGAGTTTCCCTGGTGGCTCTGGCTGGTGTGGCTCAGTGAACTGAGCACTGGTTTGTGAACTGAAAGACTGCCGGTTCCATTTCTTGTCAGGGCACACGCCTGGGTTGTGAGCCAGGTCCCCAGTGGGGGCATGGGTGAGGCAACCAACTAATATTTCTCTTGTACTTCGATGTTTCTCTCCCTCTCTTTCTCCCTCCCTTCCCCTCTCTGAAAATAAATAAAATCTTAAAAAAAAAACTGTCCCTGGTTGTAGCAAAATGAAGCCATTATATTTCTCAGAGAAGTTTGAAGCACTTAGGTTTCTTGCTTTTATTTTAAAATATTTAAAAAGGAGGGAGTTCCGGCCAAGATGGAGGCATAGGCAGTCGCACTGTGCTTCCTTGCACAACCAAGACTGAAAACAACAAAGATTGAGAAACAATTAACAACCAGAACAGAGGGAAATTAATTGAACAGAAGTCGGGCTCCAGTACATCCAGACCGGTAAGGAGCGGCGGAGTCGGGAGGCCTGCGAAGTGGGGTCGAGAGGCGCT
>PVIA01016078.1:0-20274 GCA_004024845.1 Tonatia bakeri | reverse complement strand
ATGGTGTGATCTTCTGTGGTAGAATACCTGTGAGGATCAGTGGTGTAGTCTCTTTTGGGTATCCTGGTGTTCACAGCTTCCCCCTACTCTTTTTTGTGATCAGTTGGAGGAGTAAGGCAAAATGGGTTAAGACAGCAAACCAGTATTCTATGATATTTACAGTAGCAGCCAGTAGAGAAGAGGTGGGAGATCCTTTGTCTATATATAGTGTAAACCGTGATCTTCTGCCCCACCATCTACGTTTTAAAAAGTATGGAAAGATAAGTCTCTTAGTGGAGAGGAAAGTGTTGTTAGTTGGATCTACAAAGCTATGAGACAGCAAGAGGTCCAATTCTGAGGTAAGGTAGGAATAAAGAATAGTAAATAGGGGTAGTGTGTAAAAGAATAGAGATAACCCCTGCGTTAGTAGAGTTTTGGAAATTGCGAAGTGAGCCAAGATCTGTGAGGGGTGTTAAGTTGTATTTACAAGTGTATGGAATAAGTCTTATTTATAGTGCTATTGAAGCAACAATCTTAGGGCAGATTCTATGAGATCTTGACAACAAGAATAAGGAGCATAGAATCTTGAGTGGTGTACCAATGGGACCCAAGTGAGGGACAATAAATTATCAACACATTGTGAATGTGATAATAGGGGGAACCTATCAATCGACAGTATAACCAGCCAAGCAAAGAAGATTATGTAGAAAGAAAAGAAAATACTATTGAGATAAAAAAAAAGTCAGAAAAGAGAGAAAAAGATAATATAAATTTGCATGCAAAAACAAAAACAAACAAACAAAAACAACCAAAAAAAAAAAACAACCAGAAGATGTATTACAGGAGAGATAGATTTGGAGCAGAAGTAATAACACTAAGATGGATGGAAAAGAATGATAAGGAATTGAGCGATATAAAAATATAAAGTTTTTTTAAAAAAATAAAAAGTTGCTTAATAAACCAAAACAAGATACAATCAAACAAACAACATTAGTAGGATAAGGGGAAAAAAAGAAAAGAAAAAAGAAAGAAAGAAAAGAAAGAAGAAGAAAACACAGAGAGAGAGAGAAAAAAAGAAAAAATAAACAAAGAAACACCAACAACAAAAGCAAATTTAAAAAACAAACAAACAAAAAACAAACACACACACAAAAAAACTCTTGTTGCTTTCTGACTGGCCAAATCAGTGTTTCTGTTCCTGCCAGTGCAAGCAGGCTGAGGAGCGAGTGGTGAGACTGCCTTTCCCCTTTCTAAGACAGAACTCAGTCAGACTCAGGGCTGGCCACCAGCTTTTCCCAGAAATGATTGCTGTCTCCATCTGGGCTCAGGGCGCAAGCTGCGGAGGTAGCCAGGCGTTGCGCCCCTCCCCCAGCTTCACCACCACAGGCTCTACGCTCAGCGGAGCACCAGCCTCTCTTCCAGGGTCATGGTGCCTGGGCCGGGACTGCAAGGGGTCCCATACTTCCCCTCATGGGCTCCCAGTTCTTGGGAAGCGCCGTCTCTCCTCCTGTCTTGAGACCACCCTCCGGGGTTCGGGAAGGGTCGCGCCCTTCCCTTTGCCTCTGCTGCGGACCCCAGGACCCGGGAATAGCTTTGTCTTTTCTGGGTTCTCCATTTGAGTGAGGAATCCGGCAGGGCGCGCGCCCGCACCAAATCGTCTCATCTCCAGAAGCCCTTCCTTTGTTCCCTTGGGGTCTCAGTCTTCCCCAAAACCACACACACCCCTGTTTGGGAGCACGGGCACCCACTTGAGGGACTCCACGCCACAGCAAGGCCTCTCTTGGTCCGGCAGACTGGGTACTCACTGTTCCCCGTGGGTGCGCACAACTCCTGCGCTTCTGCTTTCCAACCCCTGACTGGGGATGGGACGGTGCAGCGACTCCGCTCTCCGGGCGCCCGGAGACAGACCCAGGGACGCGGGCGCTCTCTGAGCCCAGCACGGGTCCCTTCCGGCCTTCTACTGTCCGTTCATTCAATATCTGGATAACTTCTGATGCCCTATTTTCATAAATGTTGCAATATCCGTGGTCTCCTGCTCTGTTTCTCCTCAGATCAGCCAAATTCTCCCCCGAGCACTGGAGAGGGGGATCAAGACTCCTCCTCCAAAGCCGCCATCTTCCGCTCTCCCTCTTGCTCTTAATCTTTAAAGTGGATGAGCTCAACACTTTATGGTTTTCTTTCAAAAATTTTATATCACAGAGGTAGTCATTAGGGCTGTTCACAAATATTCTGTTTCTCCTTTTGGGCACATAGCTGGATAGCACGTTCCCTCCTGGTTTGTTTGTGTGAGTTGTTTTGGCAATTAAACATGAGCTCTCCTGGGCAGCAGCTTAATGGTGAGCTTTGGGACCACCTTATTTTCTTGATGCTGTGGTGATGGGAGAAACATATGAGGAGGTTCAAACTTTTTCAGCCTGGGTGTCTATGTAAATGCACTGGGCATACTCTCCCAGTCAGCCCATGTCAGGCACGAAGTGTGAGTAAGGGATAAATTTTATTATATTAAGCCACTGAATTAGTTACTGCAGCATAGTTTACATATTCTGATTGATGTAATAATTTCACTACATATCTTTCTCATTTGAGTATCTTCTCTAGTAAGAAATCATCTACTGTTCCTGTGATGCTAAAATTATTATCTATGCGAACAGTTTTTTAACCTCTGGCCAAGAGGTCAGGATCTCTTTGAGAAATTGATAGAACAATGAGCTCTCTTCTCCCCGCCCTCAAAAAATGTACACATGACATTTTGCATACCATTGTAGGTATTCACTTGCTCCAGAGTACAAACATCCTCTCTAGTCTTGAAACTGATGCTTAATCACCACTGCTTCTTCTGGGCATCTTCAGTTCAAGGTGCCCAGTCTGGTGAAGGCTTATTTCCTCCTCATCCTTGACTCTGCCTGCGGTCCTGAAACCATCACAGGTGCAGACCCCTGACCATTCCAGTAGCATCCTAATGACAACAAGCTATGCATCATTTCAATTGTTGGAGTGATGGCAATCATTGGAATATGGGTAATTAGGTTTCTTTGGAAGTTGCCTCTAGTGGGAAAGAACATCTTATCTACAGGGATGTCCTTAGCAGCAGACAAAGATTTGTGCCCTCTAGGCTACAAGTTAGAAAACTTCTATCAGGATAGAACTGAAAATAAAGGGTGGCAGAGAGGACGAGGGGATGATCGGTTACAGTGAAAAAGCACTTGACCATGACCTTGCAGGCTCCTCCTCATGGATGTCTTTATACTGAGAGCATTCCTTGATCTGTGAAATGATGCACCCTACATCTGGAAGAATGACTTCTTTTTTTTTTTTTCACTATGACACATGATCCCTTTTTGCCTTCTTGAATGTTGGTTTTGTCATTTGCACAGCCTAAATTACTGACTGAAAAATTCATTTACAAGCCATTTGTTGAGAACTAAGAACAAATACCCCTGTAAAAACAGTGTTTTAAAGGGTGGTTAGTCTCCTTAGGCAAATCACCAAAGCTTTTGCATTCATCTGAATACTAGAAAGTGTTGGAAGCCAAATGTCAGAGTCTGTGCAATGTGCTAGGAGAACAGAAATCTGCTTGGGGGTGGAGGAGGATTCTCTTATCCATTCTCCATCTCTCATCTTCCTCCCACTGTCCCGTCATTTGAGTCATTGGTCCCTGTAAATTTCTTTCCATCCCCAAGGCACTATTACTAAAATCACCCCTTTTTCTCACTCCAAATCTCATTGTCCCACTGTAGCTGAACCCCCAAAAAAAAGTTGTTTAAAGGAAAGCAATTTGTTGGACTAATTTTAACTAAAATGTAAGGGACTGACAACACTTTCATCTTCTCAGAAGTATTCCTATTTTTTAAAAACAAATCTTAAGAATTCAACTGGATGACTAATTGGTAGACCATGTATCAAAGTAAAAGAAAAATTGGCAAGAGCAGTGAAGGAATGTTTTCTGGGAGTCAGCCTTCTGGGGTCAAAGCCCCTAAGCACAGCTCTTAACTGTTAGAGCTTCTTTCCATCTTTTCACCAGCCTACTCAGTATCTAACCAAAAGTACTTTTTGAACTAACTCTTATGGTCACCATATTGAGGCTGTGTATATGCATGTATATGTGTGTGAATGTGTGTGCACACACATTTGTATATGTGTAACTGAGGAGCATCACAGGTAGAAAAAGCAGCAGCTATCAGTAGCTATGGGTTAGAGATAAATCCAGGTTTATTAAATGAGAGGACAGCCTAGAACAGGAGTAATGATGCCTTCTCCATGCCAACTTCACACAGAACCTCCCATAACAAGTGAGTGGCAATGTCTGCAAAGCAAACTGGTGTCTTGGGAAAGAGAAACCCTCATTTGAAGGAGTGGGTGGTTGGGGGTGGAAAGTATATATTTTTTTATTCCTCAAAAACCACTTGCAGAATATAAAATTAGTCACAGCCCCTTGATACTGGGAACAGAAATCAAATTCAGATGGCAACTAATTTTGCTTAAAAACATAGCTCTCTGTGCTGTGGGGCTATGTCCAGAGGTCTGACAGATGACAGAGTCTTTATTCCCTTACATGGGGGTGGGGATGCCCCTCCAGAAAGAGGCCAGCTGCTAAAAAGGACAATTTCACCCCTTCCTTCATTCAGTAGCTTTGTCTGCAAGATTGGGAAAGGCTAGTTGGTATATTTCAAGGGAGCAAATAATTACTTCTGTTGGAATCTCATTTTAGATTTTAATTCTTAGTCTTGCACCCACACTATAGGAGCAGAAAATTCTATCTGCAGTGAGAGGGATTCAGTTTAGGCACACTAAAAAAAGGTCCTGCTTCCGAGGCATTTTTCCATGCATGAATCAATTTATTCCAGCTGGGTTTTACCAACACGTAGGCAATCAAAACCTACTTTAACTTGCTATTTATTCTTTATTTACTAGTTCTATAAATACACTGATGGGTATGCTTTTATATCAGACTAGGGGTGTGCACAGGAAGAACAGCAGCTGTCTGTACCATGGCTCACATGCAGACCTCAGGTTTGTGGGGAGACAGACCTTCCACCCTCACCCTATCTGTGGTGATGCATCTCCTGCACACTCCAGTCCTGGGCTTGTAAGTATGGCTATGAGTCCTTCGTTCATCATATCTGTACAGAACACCTTTGCCACCATCCTTTCCTTCCTGGGATGACAAGACCCACCTAATTTTTCAGAAAAGTCACCCAAGCCTGGCAGGAAAATAAGAATAAAACACTATTCAAAGCAGACAAATGCTTAAGCAGCAGATGACTCTGGCCAAGTCTGGTGCACCTGGAAGTGGCATCAGAAGAAGGAGAGGGAACTTAAAATGAGGAATTGGCCTTGGTGGTGTCCAGCTCTGATAGCTGATGATTTGATGAATGACACTTGTACGTCAGGCCCCGGTGGATAAACCAGGATTAAGGGGTGAAGTACCAGGGAAGCAGATTCTGACACTGCATCAGGACCAATTTGATAAAGATTAGAGTTGTCTAAAATGAATTAGGCTTCCTTGGGGGTAGCAAGTGCCCTGTCTCTATGGGTTTTTTTCAAGCATGGTGACCCTAAGAAGTGGCCACAAAGAGAGAAATTAAAGCTCTGAGGAGGGTTAGATTTGGTGGCACTTAATGTCTTTCCCAACTCAGGAACCCCCACAGCCTCTGCCTCAGTGGTCTGAACTGCCAAAGGAGGTGAGTGCGCTCCTTGAGCTCTCTGCCACCTTTCCTACATGGACCAAACTCCCCATGCCCATGAGACCAGATATCCTCTTATTAGAGCCATTAGAAGGGCACAAAAGCAGGGGAAATGCCACAAAGTCCATGTGAGGGAGAATAGAAGATTCTGAGGGCACAGAAATGTGAAAGTCCTGGATAGATAGATATATATAATATCTGAAGTACAGGCTCTCTCAGTCTCTCAGTCCCTGGGGGTTGCCTCAAAAGTAAACCTCATCATGCAAATTATATGTTTGCTCCTTCTCCTCCTCCCCAAGATTCATCCTCATGCCACTGGAAGGCTGTCTGCAGGAGCCCTTACCATGTGGCAGTTGTTTTTACCTTGTCAGTACAGATCTCAAAAACCAGCAACAGCCTGGAGTCAGACCTAGACTGTTCAAGCTGTGGGGACAGGTGATGGGTACAGTGCCCACTGCCTCCCCATCAGACTTTACAGGTAAGCTCAGGCCTGCCCTCTACCCCAAACCCCCTTCTGAGAGACTGCCCACAGCTCTACTGGCCCCTAGAGAACCTGGGCTCCAACCTGCCCTTTCAGGCTATCAGGGGCACATGCCTGCCTAAAACATGGAGCTGGGCCTCAGCATGACCTGATAGGACTTCAGACTACCTATTCTGGATGCTCACCTGATGAACAAGTAAGGAATTCAACTTGGACTATGTCCTGGGTTGAATAATGTCTCCTCAAAATTCATATCCACCCAGAACCTTAGAATGTGACCTTGTTTGGAAGCAGAGTCAAGTTAAGATGTGGTCACACTGGATTAGGGTGAAGTCCAAATTCAATTACTGATGTTCCTTATAAGGAAAGGGAAATTTGGAGACACACATACATACATGGTGGAAAAACAGTCACATGAGAAGAAGGCAGAGATTGCAGTGATGCATCTACAAACCAAGGACACCAAGAAGTTTCAACAATCCTAGGAACTGGCAGAGGTGAAGAAGGATCCTCCCCTAGAGCCCACAGAGGCAGTATGACCCTGCCAACACCTTGATTTCAGGCTTCAGGCTTCCAGAACTGTAAGAAAATCAATCTCCATTGTTTTAAGCCATCTATTTGATCATATTTTGATTCAGTAGCTATAGTAAACTAATACAGCCAGCCTGGCTGCCCCCAGCTCCAGTGGATTCTGGTCGGGCATATGGGCCTCTATGTGCCTGCCCTCCTCCTCTCTGTGGACTCTTGATTGATCCAGATTTCTGTGTATTAGGCATTACTGCAAGGGGAGCTGGCCCCATCACCTTATGGGAGTAGTCCTGGGGACATGGAATGAACCAAACCAGAAGCAAATGTCCTCTTCTCCCTTCAGTTCTCAGAGGTCCACCATCCAGACCCCCATGCTTACCCTAATCCTCTAGCCTTTTGATACAACTATGACATCTGGACCATAGCTATCTGTCTTGAAGTTGTCATTCATGGGGAAAGTGTACAATGCCATATCAAAGGGCACCATTCCCACTGAAGATGTGGAGGAACAGGTGTAAATCAAGGATCCACATTCCACCTGCTCTCTATAGCATTGCCAAGAAAATGTGGATTAATAGCCAATGTTTCAAAATTGAAAGATTTTATATTTAAGTATTTTCACATTTTTTTGCAAAAGTAAAAAATCTGGCCCAGCAACTAAAGCAGAGAAACCAATGGCTCCTTTTAGATCTGGACATAGCTATCCAGCTTTCCACAATCCCCAGCATCCCCTACTATTCTGTGACATTGAGGTCAGGAATCTGTTGCCATATATCATTTCTTTTCATTTTGTAGGTCTGGTATGGTGTTATTAAGAGGAGCATGAAATATTTCTTACAGCTATGTCTCTATCAAAAGTGCCAAAAAGAGAGGTCTGTGTTTTTAAAGGAAAGTGGGAGTGAACATATATCATGGTGGAAGTAGAAATTCGTCTCATGTGATTACTTTGCAAGTGCTTCTGCACCTAACACACAAAGCCTAAGATACCATTATGGGGGGAAATATCCAGCCTGCTCCTTCCCTTACATCACCTGCTCCATCCTTATAGCAGGCTGACTTCAAAATTCCTCCTGAAAAGATTAAAGCTGTTCCAGCATCTTCTCTTCCCCAGCTTCCAACAACATAGCCATAACTGGGATTTTCTCTATTTCTCCAGGCACTTCCACCTTCCATTGGACTTTCAGCAGAAATTTAATAAAGTTTGGGAGATACCACTTCCTCTTTTTAATGGCTTTTAAGATTACCACCACCTACAAGACAAAGTCCAACCATCTTAGCCACCATCCTCGCCCTACCCGACCATGCAGCATCACTCTGCAGCCATCCCCACCTCCACCAACCCAGTCTCACTGAGCATGTTCTTCCAGCACCACTGCCATGATTACCCCTTTGCCTTTTAGAAAGCTTTTACTTCCATCTCAAGTACCTTTCTTTATGGAGTTGAGGTCCTACTGGCATCATCAACTCATCAGTTTAGGGATGTCATGGCAGACTCCCCAGAAGTCTCATTTCCATGGGGGCTTCTAGATTCCTTGAATGTTGACTCTGAGAACTTTGAATGTTTAATCATGCCACCCTGGGGGATTTACTGTGCTTCTCTAAAAATAGAAACCTGCTAAAACTGGACCGTGCCTCTGGGAGCCACACAAAGACTCCCAGAAGACAGGGCTCTCCCCCACCCACACAGCAAGGGCAGTTGAAGAGCAACAATCCTGGCAGATCTAATGTATGAACCCCAGAATGGGGACATTGGTTCTAGGCTCCAGTCCTCAGAAAATTGTTTAAGTTATACTACTGGGATTTTCCATATTCTATAATCAAAGATTATAAAATGGTGATTACAATATTTGAAGAGAAAAAAATCCTTGAACCTCAAAGGCAAAACTGCAGTGACCTATGAAATACAGTCAGCTGTGGGCAATAAGGCAACCTGGAGCACCAAGCAGAATGCTGGCTTGCTGGAAGATGGGGTCAAAGATAACAACAATTGCAGGAACTCTGTGACAAGGGAAGGGGTCTGTGTGCTCCTGGAATTATAGCAAATCCCTGACACTCCTCTTCCTACCATCTAATCTCCATCTCCTAACAACCTTCTACTCACCAGCTATGCCCCACAGTTGGAATGCCCTCTCCTCTAGGAAAGCTGCACAATCTGCTTTCCTTTTCCTGTCCTCCCACTTGATGACTTTCATAGTGCCCCCCAATTTAGAGCAATAGGCAGCCTATCAAACAGCCCTTACCTTCAAATCTCTTGCCTCCACCTCTTCACTTGCCTCTCGTGGCTTTACTTCCTCAATGGCTCACTCATGTTTCTTGTTTTCTGTGCCAGAAAACAAGATAGTTCTCCTTCTTAGTTGTTCTCTGCTTTGGACTAGGTAATTTGGACTTTCTGGGACACTTGCCCCAGCTCAGGCACAGACCCAATTCCATTTGCCCTGCAGCTGTGGTCCAGCTCAGCTGCTTCCATACATAGTCCTGGCTTCCAGAACTGAAGCCTGGGCACAGCTCCAAGGACCTTGGTTGCACAATGTTGGGGGGGTAGATATCCCAGTCATGAAAGTCATTCTCACTTCCACGTTCCTGCTGCTCATTTGTCCTAAAACTCATGTATAGCACTCTCTTCTATCATTGTCTGTCTCTCTTGCTAATCAGTGCTTCTCAGAGGCTGACACCCTGTTTTATCTTACTGGGTCCTTCCCAAACTTCATGTGGAGCCTGACACCTAACAGGCTGTGATAGATAATTTTACTTGTCCATCATTTTTTCTTTAGTGCTTGTCTGTGACACTGTTTACTATGGACAAAGTACACGTCCTTATCCTCTGACTTTGAGCTTGGCCATGTGAAATGCCTTAGCCAATGGAATGTGGGTGAAAGTGACAGTGTGTCAGTTATAAGCTTAATCTTTAAGCTTCTGCCAAGCTTCTTGAATCTTCTGTTCTTCATTTTGAAAAGATCTTGTCCCAGGTAGTCATTGCTTCTTGAACCTGCGTCTCAGAATGAATTTGTGTGGAGACACATGAACCCAAACTGAAGCTTACTTAGACCCAGATCTAGCCCAGCTTGAATTGTAGCCAACCTCCAGATCTGTGAGTATGAAATAAATGTTTCCAGTTTTAAGTCACTGAGATTTGGAAACTGTTTGTTACACAGCATGATCACACAAAAACTAACTAATACACCATCTCTAAGGACACTTTTGAGGGATAAATCAATAGGGAGTGAATAAGTAAAAGCAAAATGCACTCTCCAGAGGTGTAGCTCAGTCCTGCCTGGTGTAGCTCAATGGATTGAGTACCAGCCTGCAAACCAAAAGGTCGCTGATTCAAGTCCCAGTCAGGGCACATGCCTGGGTTGCAGGCCAGGTTCCCAGTTAGGGGAATGCAAGAAACAACTGATTGATGTATCTCTCACACATTCATGTTTCTCTCCCTCTCTTCCCCTCTCTTTAAAAGTAAATAAAATATTTTAAAAAGAGAGAGAGGCAGCTCAGACCCAAATATAGTTCCCAATAACTCAGTAGTTTTCCAAGTGTGTTCCCTAGACTATCAGCATCTGCATCACCTAGGAATTTTTTAGAAACTATAATTCTTGGGTCTTTCCCTGGACCCACTGAATTTGAAACTATAGGGGAAGGGCCCAACAACATACATTTTCATGAGCCCTGCAGGTGATTGTGATGCATGTTTGGGTTTGAGAACCACTTTAGTAACTGCTGAAACAGAACAACCCCCTTCAGTCTAGGAACCATTTATTTCATTAAATGCAGACGCTCCAGAATTTTAAATGATAGAGCCCAATTAACCAAATGCCTTGACCATCATGAATACCATCATCCCATTTAATCTAAGGTGCCCTGAGGCATTCCATCCAGGCATAGGAACTTTCTAGTCCAGTAGCTCTCAACTTTAGCTGCATAAAGAATTTCTTCGAAGCTTTTAAAAATCCTGATGCTTGACCCATGCCCAGACCAATTAAAACAAGATCCCTAGAGGTGAGAACCATGTGTCAGGATTTCTTTTAAGCTTTTCCAGTTACTTCAATGCGTGGCTGAAGTTGAGAATAACCTTACTTTTTTTAAGTACCAGAGCTGGTCCAGCACTAGTCCAGCACTACCTGCTCTTATTCCACCATGCAAAACATTGTGCATGGCCTCCCTGGCCCATCTCTTAAGAATCTAGAGGTTTGTTAAATGTCCCATGTCTTGGTACATTTTTAGCATATTGGAAAAACTGGGTTTGACCAGTCATGCCTTAGAGAAGCATGGCTCCTGGACTAGAAGGGCATAGAGTGACTCCATTTAGTCATTAATTCCTCCAGCATATCCAGAGTAACTTCTACATGCCAGGCAGCATTTTAAGCATTTGCAAGTCTTACCAGTGGCTGAACTGAGACAAGCAGCCATGGAGAATGAGGGCCTATGTTTGGCTAAGGGGCTCTTGATATGAGCTTGCCCTTTGGAACACCTATGACAGTTGAGGGTTCCCTCAAAGGACACAGGTGCCCAGATCCCTCTCAGGATGCCAAATGGCTTGCAACACTCCAACTCTAGCCAAGCCAAGAAGGAGTCAAGGCAGCTTAATTTCACTGCCTCCCTCTCCTACATGAGCAAGGGCCTTTCTCCCCAAAAGTCATCCCTACTGCCTTTCCCTTCCCTTTTCACAATTCACTATAAGCCCTCTCTCCACCCTCTAAAGACCCCTTCCTTGCTTAGCTGTCTAAGACAGAGTTTCCCAGAAGCATACCTTGAGCTGAAAATTCCAGTGCAGCTGGCTTATAAAGGGAATTCTCCAGTAGAAACTGGTAAAGGAGTGGGGGAAGCAGGACAGGCAAGGGGATGAAGCCTACTGTATGTGTTATGTCGGGCCCAGCTCTGTAGAGGGGAACTTCTCCTGCTGAACCCAAGACAAGAGAACTGAGCTTTCACAGTCTTGTGCCCAAGAATCATTGGAAGTTGGCTAAAGTCCACACTGGGGTGGAATGAGGTTTGTAAACTCCTAGGCACTTACACTGTCTACATCTGCAAGTAAAGTAGCTCTGGCAGCCCAAGAGCAGGCCTGCAAACAAGAATCACAGGTACAGTCCACTGATGCAGACACTGGCCCTCAGTGTCCAAGTCATTATGGATGAAATGAGACATTCACATGGACTACAGAGTCCAGTAGAGGAAAAGGGACAGCATGGCTTTTCCTCTTGAGGGGAGCAAAAGCCTTGGCCCTTGCCATGACCGGCCTTTATTGGGTTTCTTGGCACATTACATGATGGTCCTCATTTACTATGCACAGGTTGGCTTTAGGTGGTTATCTTTTACAGAAAAGAAAGGAGCCAATGCTGCTAATCACATCACAGAAGAGGGATACTTGTAAATAAAAAGGCAAAAGTGGTTGAACTGGTTACACAACATCCTTGGCAGGTTTAGCATGGATTTTAGGAAGTTACTTTGCAGTAAATGTCCTCAATTCAGGGTGAGGGAGTTTCTTAGCAAAAGCAAGACTCAAAGCAGCCTAGGTACCTTGCAGGCCTAATTCCCCATGGGAGAACCTATCCGTGGGCATGGGTCCTGTGCATTTCCGAGTGGGAGCTGGGCCCACACCATGCAGAATGGTCTCCCATAGTCCATTGGGAACAAAACCACGTGAGGATGAGGGGAGGGATGTGCAGAAATGGTAACAGGGATCCAAGGTATGGTTGTTAGATTTAACAAATAAATATACAGGATGGCCAGTTACATTTGAATCTCAGAAAAACAATCAATCTTCTCTTTTAGTGTAAGTATACTCCATGCAATATTTGGGGTATACTTATACTAAAAACTTTTATTTGTTTATCTGAAATTCACATGTACCTGGCCATCCTGTATTTCATGGGACACCCCTAGTTTGAAGGTGACAATGTAGTCCATTGCTTTATTGCTCCCCTTTCCTAATTATGCTGCTGTACATACATGTTCTGAACCACTGGTATTACCCTGGGCCACTGCTTACAGCATTTAGTAATATCGATCACTGTGTCTTGGCTAGGGGCAAAGTTCTAGATTTGGAAGGCATTAGAGCAACTGGTATTAAATGTCTTATTGGTCCCTTTGGCACCTCTTCTGCATTATATTAGAGCTATGAGGCTTACCCAGAGTTACCTACAATGACAGGGCTAAAATGATGCCTGGGTGCCCAGTCTTCCTGTCTTGCCTTAGAAATCAAGGTGCTAATTTTCTTCTGATAGCTGGGCCTCAAGTTCTGAGCCAGCCTGTCACTTGGTCAACCTGACCCTTTCATTTAGTATTTTTGCATCCTTTCACCAGTTTTTAAATAATGAAAAAAGGGGGACTCCAATAGTTCTGGAAGTTGTCCTAATGGCTGGCACTTTCTGAAAATAAGTTAGGATTTATTGATTGTGGTTATAACCAGCAGGCCCTGCTGTGGGTACTCCCCAGTCCATGCATAATATAAAATATACAAACAGCAGACAGGGATCAAAGCCAAGACTGTGGCTCTTTACTTTGATTTGTGATCAGATCCTTTGAAATCCTCTGTATTAGAAGACTCCAAGAATGTATATTATCCTGCTTCCTAGCCCTCGTCTCTCCTAGGGTCCTGAGACCTCCTGGGCTGGGGAGATAGGTGCAAACAGAGTATATGCAATACCTGAGCTTTTTCTGGGGGCAAAACAGAGGAAAAGGAGTAGAAGACAGTGGGCAAGTAGATGCTTCTATAAAACTAAGGTGTAGATCACTATAGATGATCATAGTCCAGAAGTCTCATCCATAATTTTTTTAATGAATTAAGACATGGAAGGGGTAGAAAATGCCTTTCAATGCAAAACCTAACCTGAGTACCTAATCAAATGTGAAGCCACTAAATCACCCAACACTGAGCACTGACTGGCCTTAAAATGTAAGAGAATACATGTTTCTTATTATTGAAAAAAATTCCTCCTGAATTATTCTAAATTCTCTTAAAGTCTTGTATTTTTTAAAGGTATTTCCTTGGAGAAACTTCAGGCATTTCATTTAAAAAGTACAAACACTTGAAAATCATAGAATGTAACTAGGTTCTGGAATAAATTGGAAAGAAATTGAATCATTGTCTTAGGCTTGATTCCCCCTAAGAAGCAGACCCTGAGAGAAGAATTTGAGTGTAAATAGTCCATGTAGGGAAATATCTCAGGAAGCACTGTAAGGTAGTGAGGAGGTGAAATAGATAAGGGAAAATAACCAATAGAATGTCTTTACTGAGTGGTAGGGGCAACCTGGGCTTAATCCCACTGTGCCACACTGGGAAGTAGTGGACATTTCTCCTCAAATTACCTATGGTGAAGGATTAGGGTTATTTTTTAAATTTTCAAGCCATCATGGACCACAACTTTTTCCCCTTAAGCTTTTGAATATACAATAAAAATGAATTACTGAAAAAATAAGAAAACAAAGACTTACAAAATACAAACTCTAATTTTTTTATTATCATTAGGTACAGGAGATATATAACTACTTTGTGAAATTAATATGGAAGTTCCTAAATGCTTATTCTTAATTTCTGTATGTATCACACATCACTAATGAACAGATCCCAGAGTGGCACCAGTTTGAGGGCTGCACTTTGCACCTGTGTCTCAGAGTTTGCCCATCTGGGGGAAGAGAAAGCTGGAATATTTACCAACCAATGCATTGGCTTAGACTTGCTCCCAGGGAGAGGGGTGAGGGGTTGAAGGTTGGCACCAATTCTCTCTTGCTATGTGTAAAGGCACAGCAAAAAGCCCTTGGACAGAGAGCTACAGAGGTGCTTGGCAGTTGGAAGTGCAAAGGAGTGAATTAAAGTGATAAGGGCCAAAGGGCTTATGGGCAGAGCAGCCAAAGCATTCTGGACTATGTGAAAGGAAGGGACCGTGAGAGTCATCAGGCCAGGCTTTTCTCCTGTAGGATATGAAGAAACTGATCTCTGAGCCCTGCATTGGCCCACTGTGGTGCTCAGATGTTATTAAATAACACTGCAGTCAGGGACTAGGGGAGTAGAAAAGGCTCTCCCCCATTGCCCCTATCTTGCCTACCTTGGCATCCTTCTAGACTTCTGCTTGTCTAGTCCCTGGCACCAGAGGGACTAATGTCAACTGGGAGACAGGGGGTGTCATCCACAGCAGGGCCAAATTCCCACAGGGGTGAGGCCTGGCTAAAATCTCATCTGCCCATTAATCTGCTGGAGAGTGGAGGAAAGGTCCATGGATTTAGCATAAAGCTAGAGCCATACCAGAGATTTCCTGGCTTGAACTCTGAGACTCTGTTTCTTTATCCATAAAATGGAAATGTTAACCTGTGCCCTATTTACCTTACAGAGCTGTTGTAAGGATCAAATGAGATGAGTAAGTGAAAGTTTTTAAAAAGTTTAAAGTCCTCTGTAGCTGTCAACTACGAGAGGTACTCATTATCTGCAGATGAATTGTTCAGCACTCTCAGCTCTCAGAACACAGACCCCAACTCAACAGTAATTTTACAAGGTCTCTGATTAAAATAAACACAGGATCTAGGTTTGGATCCTGGATCAAAAAGTTAATGCTATAAAACACACTATTGGGGCAATTGGCACTACTTGAATAAGGCCTATGTAGTAAACGATAGTTGTATCAATGTCAAATTTCTGAATCTCTGTCTTGTACAAATGTCGAATTTCTTGAATTTCATCATTGCACTGTGATTACATAGAAGAATATCCCTGTGAGGTACGTGCAAACGTATTTAGTATTAAAATATCATGATGTCTACAATTTATTCTCCAGTGGTTCAGCCATACAATAACAACAATAATAGTAGTAGCAATAATAACATACATGTATGTGTGTGTGTGTGTGTGTGTGTGTGTATAAACATCACAGAGAGAGAAAGGAGAGAAACAGAAAAAATATAAAAAGTTAAGAATTGTTCAATCTTAATGACTTGCATATATAGGAATTTATGATAGTATTTTTGTAACTTTTCTGTAAGCTTGATTTTTTTAGACAAAAAAGGTTTTTAAATAAATAAGTAAATAAATAAATCATTCCATTCCTCAAAAACAAAGTCTCTTACTCATTCTAGATGTTGTACTAACACCGGAAACTTCCTGGTTCCTCATTCAGAGCTTAAGGACTCACATTCAGCACAGATTTCTAACAAACTTGGTTATCTGATTTCTCAACCCAGAATAGGTTAGTAATAAAAAGGTAGAAGGAGTTAATTGCAGGCTTAATGACAATAGCAGTAATAATTGACATCTGTATGTGAAGAAATGGAACTAAAAACAAACTACCCAAAATGCAGAGACACAGCTGTAAAGCCTCTGTGCTGTAATGGATATCATGATGCTAAAGCCTAGAGCTGGAAAGGTCTTCATTTTACGGAAAAGGAGATTGAGGGTGTAACTTATCAAAGAACTTACAGTCAGTTAACAGTGGCGCACAAATTCACTAATACTTTCAGTGTTCTGTTTTATCTACTCTATGCTGAGCCTACATAAAAAGTATGGTGGTGGAAACACAACCCTCAAAACCATTGAACACTTTCATTGTTACTCAAAGTAGCTATGACAGACACTGTTGGTTGCCTCTCCAACGGCTCTTTTTCTCCCACTTCCTTCTTCCTGTCAAAACCTACCTACCCAAAAAGACTGAAACTACCAGATATTCCCTTTCTTAGGCTCTCTAGTGGCTACAACATGGAAACTGAGGAAGATATTTCTGAGTTGCTTCTGAGGAGGATGCTCCTCCTTGGTTGAAAAAAGATATATAATGAAGAACTCCTCTTTATACCCTGCATTGGACATAATTGGGTAAGGATATGATGCCTGGGGCTGTGGCAGCCATTTTGTGATCATGTGTAGGCAAGCTGAAAATTAAAAAGCAATATTCTGAGGATGGTGGAGAAAGATGGGAAGATTTTCAGGTTTTAATGACCTATCTAAAAAGCTAAATTAACCAATCCTGCAGCCAAAATTCTTGTTAAATGTTTTCATTATGTAAACCACATGTAGTGTGCTAACCTATTACTTAAAGCCAATTTTTTTTTATATCACACTGGCAAAGCATCTGTTTTCTGGAAACATCTATTTCTGCAGAGCCCTCTATTCTCTGCAGTGCCTTACTGTGGGGAGAAAGGTTAGGAAGAGCTTAACAAAATGTGGGAGGTGAGTACCTCTTGAAAAACTGCTGGGAATGGAAGCATATCAGCCTAACAAGTTTTCTCATACTGTCAATATTTTTTACAGGACCTCCACACCACTACTTCCCCAAACCAACTGCATCATGATAACCAAGAGGGCTGTTAAAAGTAGAGAAGAGCAGGGAGGAAGATGGTGTCAGGGTAGGAGGAAGCAGATTCCACTTCTCCCTACACACAGAAGAAAATCCTAGCTGATCTACAGAGTAAAAGAGCAAACAACCAACATACCTCAACATATATGAAAATAAGGGACCAAAAATTGTAGTGGAACCGAAAGCCAGACAGTAAGGAAAGTGCTTCAGGACAATAAGGTCCCAGGGACCAGCGCAGGGTCCCAGGGGGCTGCAGCCCTAGGCCTGGTGCCTGCTGCTGGGTTTGCCACAGAGTCCTTTGGAGAGAGCCAGGGCAATTGCTCCCTCCTCACCCAAACAAGATCAGAGCGGCATGGGGAGAAACCCAGTTGCTAGCAAACACACAGGGCCTGTGAGCACCCTCGGAGTCTGTGGACTCCGGCAGAGCTGAGAGTCTCCTGACAGGCCCTGACCCCCACAATCACCGGTTTGGCTGGAGAATTGGGCTGTGGGAGAGGCCAGACCACACTGTATGGAGCAGCAGGCTTGAGTAGGAGGAATTTCTCAAAAAGAAAAAGTGAAAAGACAGACACTGTGTGGGGAATTCTCCTATAGCAATCCCTCCGGCCTCCCTGCCACCCAGCCGGGCAGCGATCCCGAGGTTGCACAGCAGGTTGTGCTGAAGCAGAAGACCCTGCACACCCCCATAGCACTGGGAAGGGTGAGGCAGCCTGGCCGAGTGCACCCCCGCACCCCAGCCCACAGCAATCACCCTGGGGAGAGGCCTAGTTCTCACATCCAAGGTACAGGGGAGAGGTGCCAGGACAGCGCACCTGGCTGACTGAGTACAGATCAGGAAGGAAGAAAAGCCATACCAATCACCCCTCAGCCTACTGCAGCCAGTGAGACCAGAAAAACCAGTTTGGACACTTTGAAACCAAGAGGCTTTTTAATTTTGTTCTATTTTTATTTTTTTAATAATTTTTAAACTTTTATTATTTTTTCTCTTTCAATTCCTTTTTCCTCTATTTCCTTCTTTCTTATTTATTCCCTCTTCCTTTCTTTTCTCCAATTTTATCTCTTTTTCCTTCCTTCATTTGCTTTAAAAAAAATTTTTATAATACCTACAAATGAGACAAAAAAAACAAAAACAAAAACAAACAAACAAAAAAAACCCCCTGGAACTGTGAAAAGACCAGAGTTGGACCCAAAGAAGGAGCATCACAACAGCTGTGACAGTGTGACAAATTTCACTTTGCTATTACAGAGAACTTGCAAGTTATTGCATATTTGTATTATTATTTTTCCATTATTCTTACATCTTTTATTTAAATAGTATTTTTGCATTCCTCTTATTTCTGTATAGTCTTCTTTGCTAGGCTAGTTACATTGTATCATTTGACAGGTCTCCCCTGATCTCTCTTTCATAGTGTATTGCTAATTTACTGTCCCTCATTTCACTTGTGTCCCATTGGCACACTACTCAAGGTCCTATACTCCCTATTCTTGTTATCTAGATCACATAGATTCTGTCATATGATTGTGGCTCTAATATTACTGTAAATAATAGCTGTTCCACACAATTATAAATACCACACAACACCCTTCACAGATCTTAGCCCACTTCACGGTTTCCTGAACTCTATTACTGCAGTGGTTAACTCTATTCTCTCACACACTACACCTATTTACTATCCTCTACTCTCACCCTACCTCAAAATCTGACCTCCCAACAACCTCACTGCTTTTTAGATCCAACTCACAATCCTTCCTTCCCAAACAAGAGTCTTATCTTCTTTCCATCCTTTCTAAAAGTCGGCTAGTTGGGTGGAAGATCACAGTTAACACTATATGTGGCCAAAGGATCTCCTATCTCTTCTCTACTGGCTGCTACTGTAAATATCAAATGATCACACAAAAAAAGAATAGGTGGAAGCAGTGAACACCAGGATACCCACTGGAAGAGGAAACCCAACAATAAAGGAACCACTACCAGATAACAACAGAGTAAGGTGAAGGAGGGAGTGGAAACCACACAAACCTCAGTCCAGGACCTATCTGGAAATACAACTAAACAGTACAGACACTACCAAGTACAAACCACTGAACAAGAGCAAGAGAGAATCCTCAAAACCTTATACACATGGAAGAACCAGCTTCAACACAACCTGCCCTCACCAGCACAACAAAATACAAGAGGTGGTGGTCAGAGTGACCCTCATTTAACCATCCTGTGGGAAGGACCCACCAAAGAAAGACCCAAGAACAATCAAAACCCAAAGAAAAATATAGAGCCAACTTAAACAACAGCCCAAAACCAGTAGGCTTGGGAGATCAAGGAGACTGAACCACTGAATCTCACAAGTATTCTACCACAGAAGTTCACACCATAAACCCAGGGACACAGACAGACCAATTTAAGAAGCTGAGGCTAACAAGAAGAGTCTCACAAACAATGGGAAGACAAAGAAACAATTCGCAAATGAAGGGAAAGAAGGAAGCCTCAGAAAGAATGCTAAATGAAATAGAGGCAACTCAACTATCAGATATTGAGTTCAAAGCAATGATTATCAGGAAGTTCAATGAGCTTACAATCAGCTACCAGAAACTACGTAGGGAAACTACAATGAACTCACTGCAAACTATATGAACATGAAAAAGGAAATAGAAACCATCAACAAGGGCCAAGAGGAAATGAAGAATACAATTTCTGCCCTGGCTGGTGTAGCTCAGTAGATTGAGTGGGGGCTGCAAACCAAAGCATCGCAGGTTCAATTCCCAGTCAGGGCACATGCCTGGGTTGCAGGCCACGGCCCCTAGCAACTGCACATTGATGTTTCTCTCTCTCTCTCTTTCTCCCTCCCTTCCCTCTCTAAAAATAAATAAATAAAATCTTAAAAAAAGAATATTTAAAAAAAGGAATATAATTTCTGAACTGAAGAACACAGTAGAAGGAATGAAAAGCAAGATTGATGAAGCAGAAGATCAGATCAGCGAATTGGAGGACAAAGTAGAAAAAAACATCCAGAAAGAACAAGAAAAGGAAAAGAGGCTCAGAAAGAATGAAGAGGGATTAAAAGAAATGCAAGACAATGTGAAATTTAATAATATCCATATAATAGGGATACCAGAAGGAGAAGAAGAGCAAGGGATAGAAGACCTATTTGAAAAGGTAATGATGGAAAACTTCCCTAATTTGATGAGAGAAAAAGTCACACAAATCCAGGAAACACAGAGAGTCCCAATCAAGAGGACCCCAAAGAGGCCCACCTCAAGACACATCATAATTAAAATGGCAAAATACCAAGACAAAGAGAGAATCTTAAAAGCAGCAAGGGAAAAACAGGAAGTA
>PVIA01016077.1:0-20280 GCA_004024845.1 Tonatia bakeri | reverse complement strand
ACAGTAGGTAGAAAATAGACAGGGGGAGGGTAGGAATAGCATGGGACATGTAGACACTAGAGAACTTATGACACATGGACATGAACTAAAGGGGGGAATGAGGGTGGGAGGGGATGGGCAGGGTGGTGGGGAGTGAGGGGGGAAAATGGGCCAACTGTAGTTGCATAATCAAAAAAATAAAGAATTAAAAAAAAAAAAAGAAAAAAAGAAAAAAAAGAAGACCCAAACAAAATAAACAATAGAGGAGAAATTACAACTGATAACAAAGAAATACATAGGATTTTCAGACATTACTATGAACAAGAAATTTGACAACCTGGGAAAAATGGACAAATTTCTACAAACATATAATCCTCCAAAACTGATGAAGAAGAAGCAAAAAGTCTGACCACACCTATAACAGCTAGTGAAATTCCAGCAGTAAAAAAAAAAAAAAAAAAAAAAAAAAAAAAAAAAAAAAAAAAAAAAAAAAAAAAAAAAAAAAAAAAAAAAAAACCTCTAGGTACATGAAAGCCCTGGATTGGATGGCTTCACAGGAGAATTTTACCGACATTTGGGAAAGAGCTAACTCCTATGCCTCTCAAACTATTCCAAAAATTTCATCAAGAGGAAAGACTCCCAAAATCTTTTCACAAGGCCAGTATTATCCTAATTCCAAAACCAGGTACAGATCCAACAAAGAGAAAACTCCAGGCCAATACTGCTGATGAATATAGATGCTAAAATCCTCAAGAAAACATTGACAAACCAGATCCAGCAATACATTAAGAAAATCATACATCATGATCAAGTGGAATTCATCCCAGGAATACAAGGAAGGTATACTTTTACAAATCAGTAAGTAATACACCACATAAACAAAATGTAAGACAAAAATCACATGATCATATCAATAGATGCTGAAAAAAATATTTGAGAAAGTACAGCACCCATGTATGATAAAAATGCTCAGCAAAGTGGAATTCAGGGAGCATACCCAAACATAATAAAAGCCAAATATGAGAAACCTACAGCCAACATCATACTCAAGGGGCAAAAACTAAAAGCTTTCCCACTAAGATCAGGAACAAGTCAAGGGTGTCCCTTTTCACCACTCCCATTCAACATATTATTGGAAGTCCTAGCCACAAAGATCAGACAAGAAAAAGAAATAAAATGAATCCAAATTGGAAAGGAGGAAGTAAAACAACCATTGTGTGCAGATGACATGATAGAGTACACAGAAAACCTTATAGGCCCCACCAAAAAACTACTCGACATAATAAGTGAATTTGGCAATATAGCTAGATACAAAGTCAATATTCAGAAATCAAAGGTACTTTTGTACATCAACAATAAAATATCAGAAACACAATCTAGAAAAAAATCCCATTTACAAGAAAAATAAAGTATCTAGGAATAAACCTAACCAAAAAGGCAAAAGACCCCACACTTGGAAAACTATGGAATACTGAAGAAAGAAATTTAGGAAGGTACAAATAAATAGAAACATATACCATGTATGTGGATTGGAAGAATTAATATCATTACAATGTCCTTACTACCCAAAGCAATCTATACATTCAGTGCAATCCCTACTAAAATACCACTGACATATTTTACAGATTTAGGACAAATATTTCAAAAATTTATATGTTACAAAAAAGGGCTCTGAATAGCTACAACAATCTTAAGAAAGTAGAACAAAAGTAGGAGTGATCACAATACCTGATGTCAAACTATACTACAAGGCCACTGTAATAAAAACAGGTTGGTATTGGTGTAAGAACAGTCATACAGATCAATGGAATAGAATGAGCCCAGAAATAAACCCAAGTCTCTACGGTCAATTAACACTTAATAGAGTAAAAATACCCTCTTTAACAAATGGTGTTGGGAGATCTGAACAGCTTCACTAGAAACTAGTGAAACTAGACTACCAACTTACACCATACTCCAAACTAAACTCCAAATGAATAAAAGTCTTAGAGGAAAACATGAGCAGTAAAATTTCAGATATCCCAAGGAGCAATAAATTCACCAATACATCCCCTAGGGCAAGGGAAATAAAGGAAAGAATACACAGATGGGAGTATATCAAATTAAAAAGCTTCTGCACTTTTCAAGAAAACATCAGCAAAATGAAAAGGGCACCAATTATATGGGAAAACATATTTGCCAACAATACCTTGGACAAATATATAAAGATATCATATGACTCAATGCCAGGAAGACAATCCAATTAAAACATGGGCAAAGGATCTGAACAGACACTTCTCCAAGGAGGACATACAGATGGCCCATAGGCATGTAAAGGCTGCTCAGCATCACTAGCCATCAGAGAGATGAAAATTAAAACCACAATGTTTTATGCACTTCACACTGGTCAGAATGGAAATCATTAACAAATCAACAAATGAATACTGATGAGGATATGAAGAAAAGGGAACCCTAGTACACTGTTGGAAGGGAATACAGACTGGTGGATCCACTGTGGAAAACAGTACGGAATATCCTCGAAAAACTAAAAATGGAACTGCCTTTTGATGCAGTGATTCCACTTTTGGGATCATATCCTAAGAATCCTGAAACACCAAATCAAAAGAACCTATGCACTTCAATGTTCATAGCAGCATTATTTACAATAGCCAAGTGGTGGAAACAGCCTAATTGCCCATCAGTAAATGAGTGGATCAAAAATGTGCATTTAGACAACTGAATACCATGCAGTAGAAAGAAAAAATGAACCACATAGATGGAACTGGAGAACATTTGCTAAGTGAAGTAAGACAGGCAGTGAAATACAAATACCATATGATCTCATCTATAGGTAGAACCTAAAGAACAAAGGAAACAAATGAGCAAAATAGAAGTAGAGGCATAGAATTAAGGAGCAGACTGACAGAGACCAGAAGGGAGGAGGGAGGGGAATAAGGGGGGGTAGAAGGGGAAGGGACTAGTTAAAGAACATGTATAAATGACCCATGGACATGGACAACAGAGTGGGAATTGACTGTGGGTATAGGGGTAGGTGGGGCAAGGGAGAGCAATGGGGGGAAATTGGAACAGCTGTACTAGAACAACAATAAAAATAAACTATCTGCTTGAAAAATATAAATAAATGATGATAGATAATGATAAATGATAGATGGATAGATAGATGATAGATATATAAAAAGTGCAAACTATTTTTAAAAAGTGTGGTTAACTGATAGCCTCCACTTTTTTTGTTTCATCAGGGTTCACCTTTGCTTTCAACCTAAGGTCATATCTTTCTCAGGGTATGACAATTATTGGCCATAGTCAATGACTAAGTAAGAAGGTGGTAGCTAAATGCACATTCTTCTTGGGAAAAGCCTCCTGCAACTCACTGAGCAAGGTGGTGGTAAAGGGCCTAGCCATCTTCAACAATATAAGACTCCTGGACTGGGCAGTTTTTGCACTGGAGCTCTCCACTAAACTGAGAGAGGTCTCATGACAGTTTGATGATTTCCCCTGCCCAACCTTAACTTCTTCCTTTTCCTTGCGCTGGTGCTATTCCCCAGTGGAACTTCTGTACTCTTAACTCTGTCTCCACATCTACTACTCAGAGACTGCAAACTGCAACAGTTTAAAAGAAGAAAACATTTCCCTAAATTCAAAGTAGTCTACAAAATGTTGAATGAAATTTTCATCAAAGACCATAAAGCAATCAATATCACAGTCAAAATGAGTTGTGAGATTTCAACATGGGTTCTGAAAACCAAAGTTGTGAAGATTATTCATCTTCATTGAGGGTATCAAAGAATTGGGTTGTTGGAGATTTTTTTTTAAAAAGGATTTTAGGCAGAATGTTTCTAGAGATTATTGTGTTCTGAATATACTCCCTGAAAAGAAGTTGTGGTGGCTTTTACTCACTCAAGCTTATGAAAGGGTTTCAACCCTTAGAGCTTATTCATTCTTGGCTCTGAAAACAGCACCCTTTTGCAGTGTTTGAAATGTGTTCCCTGGAACTTGGAGGAGAAACAATGGCCCAGTGTCCAATTCATGCCAAAAACTTCTCACAACAGAGAGATTGGTAGCTGGGAAGGGTTTGCTGTGTTAGCGGTAGCCCACACTCCCAGTGTTAGTGGAGACAGAATGTCATTGGAGAAACAGTTAATCTAGAACCATTTAAATCCTGCCCAAGAAAACCCAGGAGGGGCAATAAAACCCCCAAAAGGAAAGTCTAAATTGACTGTGTTGAGGAGTTGGTGGGCAGGAGGGATGGGGAAGGGACACAGAGACTAAGGAAAATGTATTATCTACTTACAGAAAATACCATTAAATGTCTTCATAGGGGGCCCTGAAAAGCTTCTCCCTGCATGTATACAGAGAAGGAGTCAGCTTTTTAAATGCACCAGCCAAGTTTAGAAGACCTTAGTTAAAAGCTCTAGTGATTTAGAGGCTGGCCAGTTAAGCTGGATTTTTACTTGCTTTTCCCACTCGTGGTCATCCCCACACCCCACTCTAGGTAGTATGCTTTTTATTAATATCTCATCAATACAGGCCATTTGCAGTTAATATACTTATCAGAAAAAAAAAAACATTGGGGTTGCCAAACATTCATCCTGTCTCACAAACATGTGGAAGGTAGTTAAAAGAGTTAAAGGGAAAGAACACAGACCATCTCCAGATACAATTGACATCACTGTTTCCCATCCTCATGAACCAAGGTTTCATTGGTCAAGTCAGCAATTCTCTAGACAATTGTAACTCTGAAAAATATTGTCACTCCAACTAGGAGTGTAGGGAAGTGTGAAGAGCTTCTTCTACCCAAATACACATATTTCCCATTCTTTAACCACAGCTACTTTGGGAAATACTTAGAGCTTATTCATTCTTGGCTCTGAAAACAGCACCCTTTTCAAACAACCACTTGGTTCTCTGTCTCCATCATCCATTTATTTAACATGCTAAGGATGTCTGAATTTGGGCTTGTTATCAATGGGATCTTATGGTTTACATAAAAAAACAGTGGCTGCCTTATGAAATACCACATCTCCCTTCTGTAATGTTGTGGAACCTTTTTGCCAAGTTTATGGCCCATGACTAATAGAAGTGCTATCAGATGCAAAGTTATTCCTGTTAAACTCTTGGCCAAATCTATAGGTAATAATAAGCCACATTGGGAGCATGTACTTGTAACCATTAGCCAGAGCACTCCCATATAGTTTGTCTGTCTGATGGTTCAGGCCTGTGAAGAGTTGATTGGGGCAGCCTAATTCACTCTAATTCATTCCAACTCTTTCCCTTCCAACAAAGAGTCAAGGTACAGAACCAAGCTTTTCTCCTCCACAGCAAAAAGTTGTTTTTTGACTGTGTCACAAGAAAGGAAAGGAAACTGAAGTTTGAAAATGCTCTGGAAATGAGAAGACTCCTGCATGGAGGGCCCATTGGAGTCTGACAGTCTACAACTAAGGATCACATTCCAACTATCCTTGGCAACTTTGCAGGGAGTTTGCCTGTTAGCTCTCATTTCTTTGCCAAACAAAGAGCCTTGAAAATATAAGAAAATAATTGATTGATCAAATGCAGACCACAGAAGCATTTCCAAATAAAGACAGTTAAGAAACACAATTAAAAAGGAGGCAGAAAGATTGTCCCCAGTCCAAGGTCCTCATGAGGCATTGATGTTTGTTTCACTGGTTAGACCATAACCTCGGTGGTTCATCTGATTTCACACTTCTGCTGGTGAGGTCATCTGGTTTTGATCACAAGACAAGCAGAGTAAACAGCTATAGCTGGGTTGACACAAACCCTCAATCACTCCTAGAAAAGTAAGTAAAAACATATTCTATGACAGCATTAATAATACCATGTCCCACTGGAAAAGAAAACAGTCCAGGCCTCAATCCCTCAACCACAGCTTTCCCTATTACAAGATGAATCAGGCAACCCTAAATATTCATGGGAAGATTGATTAGCTAGAGATTCTATTAACATTTCCAAGGGGGTTGTGAGGGAAACTAGCCTGTGAAAATTTCTGCTAAAAAGTGTTCCTTGCTGAAAAAATTTTAGTAAATACTGAATGCTATTTCTTTCTCTTGGAATTCCATAGAACATATTGACATTTCAAGATCTCTAAAAAGCCCTATGGTTTAACACAACAGCAACAAAAACCACACTTATGCAACCATAGAAGCTTTTATAATCTAAAAATCTATGAGCATTCTTGTTTATTTGTTTCTCCAGAAAATGCACTTTGAGAAACAGTGAAATGCATTTACATGTATCTTCCCACTCAGCAGCACCATTCTCATGCTGAGTCAAGTCAGAGGACATTATTATTAGAACAATAGAGCCTAGTGTTGACAGCAGCCCTAGGCAAGAACAGTGACAGTCTATCTCTTGGGAAACACAGCCTGGTCTCAGGCAGTGCTCACTAGACTGAGCCCAGGGACCTGGGTTCAAGTTTAGGTCATAAACTTGAGAAGAACCCCAAAGTGCTAAAAGCATTAAATGCCCCACCCCATATATACTATAATTCAAAATAAACCCAACTCAAATAGTAAAATAAATATAAGAAAGCTTAACAGAGTTTTAAATGATTCCATAATGACAACTTCAATACTTGAAATATCAAATTCTTGCCAAAATTTGACACTCCTGCTTTATTGGTGTCCTAAACATGTATTTAGTCTGTGTTAAGTTAATAGTTTCACCAGCATTTCCATCCCAGGGTCTGTCATTCATTGACTCCAAGTTCATCAATCCACCTCTTTTGGCACTTCTTTAATTCCCTTACTTGCCACTAAAATGATAGGTTTCAATGTCAAATACTGCAATGCTTTGCCTGACACCTCTGAGTTCACCCAGCCTGTGTGGGGCAGGTTGGAACTACCACAGAGCTAACATAGTAGTCCACCCTTATCCAAAAGGATACATTCCAAGACCCTTGGAGGAAGCCTGAAACTGTAAAAAGTACTGAATTTCATATATACTATGTTTTTCCCTATACATATTATTTCACTTAAAGGAAGAACTTTATGGCTTCTTCTTGACATATCTAAATTGCCAGTATCACTACTCTTATGCTCTAGGTAAAATAAGGGTCACTTGAACACAAGCACTGTGATACCATGACAGTAAATCTGATAACTGAGGTGGCTACTAAGTGGCTAATGGGTGGGTAGCATATACAGAGTGAATATGCTGAGCAAAGGGATTCATGTCCCTGGTGAGATGGAGTAGGACAGGGCAGGATTTAATCACAATAGTCAAATGACACACAATTTTAAACTTATTAGTTGTTTATTTCTGGAATTTTCCATTTAAAATTTTTGGGCTGCATTTTACCATAGGTAACTAAAACCATAGAAAGCAAAAATGTGAATTAGGAGTGACTTATCAGCCCTCAACCAATGATTGACAAGAGTTGGTCTGTAAATACCCTAACTCCTTGCCTCTCAGTCAGATTAATTCTGAGGTGTGTGCTTTCCACTGTATCCCGAAACTCCTCAGCACATAAGAACTTCAGTTGTCCATGGTGGTAGCTGGCTAGATAATATACTCTTTATTGACTCTTTTTATTTCCCTATCTCAGATACACTCCCTCAACCAGTTTTTCCTAGGATCACCTACTAAATAATCTACTTGCACTCAAATCTTTGTTTCAGAGTTTGTTTCCAGGGGAACCCAAACAAGCACTCATTTCAACACTTTCTTCTTCCCTAACCACTATTTGTTTTGTTTTCTTTGTCCACCTTACAAGAAGATGTATTCTTATCCCCAGCTCTAGAGATAGAGCCAAGACAACCACTGGGATCTCACTCCTATTCCAAATGATGGGGTGGGATTTGATCCAATTCTAGCTAAGGGCAGAATTCTGAAAAATATTCCCTTGCTCCAAAAAATAGATGTCTTCAGTTCTTCAACTGGAAGATGATGTGTCAGAATGTGATATGTAGAACTGCAGCCATCAACTTATGACCAGGGAAGCTAGCCTGGAGGGAAAACTGACTCGCCTAATATGCAAAGTGGAAAGATGGCAAGAGCCTATCTCCTTGATGACATATTTGAGCTGCTGGGGTCCATTGAATATATGGACTTCTTAGTAATATTTAGACCAATATTAGTATGAATATTCTGTTACTTTCAGTTAAAGATATCCTATCTGATATACCTTCCCAAAGCTTTCAGGAAACAAAACAAATTCTTTTGTTTTGAAACACTGCTACTTAATAAATTAACTCATGTGTAATTTTTACCAGATATCTTAATAATAAAGATTGGCTCAATAAAGTATGGCACATACTATACATCCATGGAAAATCCTACTTTAAGAAAAATGTTGAGTCACCAAAAATTATTTTATCATATTTTAAGTGAAAAAAAAAACAAGATGGTAAAAATGTATTGAAAAATGTTAAAGTTATTATCCAGAACTGTTATTTACTTTATTTTTCATCTTCCAACTTTTCTATTAAGAAGATGCATTGTTTTTATTCTTTTTAAAAATGGTAATAAAAAAATTTCGGCCAAGATGGATGTGTAGGTATATATACTTGATCTACTCAGACAACCAAAAGAAGGACAAAAACAAATTAAAAAACAAAAAATAACCATAACTGCCAGGAAATTAAACTGTATGGAGTCTGACAACGAAGAAATTAAAGAAGAAATATTCATCCAGACCAGTAGGAGGGATGGAGATGGGCAGTCAGGATGGAGAAAATGTGTGGCAAGGCAGGGGCTGAAGGACTGGGATGGGAGAGCTGGTGGTCCCACATTTGCATGTGGATAAACCAGGAGGAACAACTGTGGAGTTAGACTGACTGTGTACCCCAGGGTTTCAGTGTGGGGAAATAAAGCCTCAAAATCTCTGATTAAAAAAATCCTGTGGGGGGTTGAGGCAGCAGGAGAAACTCCAAGTCTCACAGGAGGGTTTATTGGAGAGACCCACAGGGTCCTAGAATGTACACAAACCTACCCACCCAAGAATCAACACCAGAAGGACCCAATATGCTTTTGGGTAAAGAAGGAAGTGATTGAAAGCCAGCAGAGAACTGAGCAAGTGGCAGTGTTCCCTCTCAGACTCCTTCCCCACATACAGCACCTCAACACACCAAAGTGGGTTGCCCTGCCCTGGTGAATACCTAATGTTTTTCCCCTTATAATGAAACAAGTGCTCTGAGACAAAGAAATATGGCCCAAATGAAAGAACAGATCAATGCTCCAGAAAAAATGCAACTAAGTGATGAAGAGATAGCCAAATTATCAGATGCAGAGTTCAAAACACTGGTAATCAGGATGCTCACAGAAATGGTTGAGTATTGTTACAAAATAGAAAAAAAAGTAAAGGCTATGAAAAGTGAAATAAAGGAAAATGTACAGGGAACCAACAGTGAAAGGAAGGAAAACAGGACTTAAATCAATGGTTTAGAGGAGAAGGAAGAAATAAACATTCAACCAGGACAGAATGAAGAAACAATAATTCAAAAAATGAAGAGAGGCTTAGGAAGCTCCAGGACAACTTTAAACATTCCAACATCTGAATCATAGGGGTGCCAGAAGGAGAAGACAAAGGGCAAAGAATTAAAAACTTATTTGAGAACATAATGAAGGAGAACTTCCCCAACCTGGGAAGGAAATAGACTTCCAGAAAGTCCAGAAAGCTCAGAGAGTCTCTAAGAAATTGGGCCCAAAGAAGCACACACCAAGGCACATCATAATTACGTTACTCAAATTAAACATAAGAATCTTAAAAGCAGCAAAAGAAAAGAAGACAGTTACCTACAAGGGAGTTCCCATAAGACTATCAGCTGATTTCTCAAAAGAAACTTTGCAGGCAGGAAGGGGCTAGAAAGTATTTGAAGTCATGAAAGGCAAGGACTTACATCTAAGATTACTCTATGCAGCAAAGCTATCATTTAAAATGGAAGAGCAGATAAAGTGCTTCCCAGACAAGGTCAAGTAAAAGGAGTTCATCATCACCAAACTCTTATTGTGTGAAATGTTAAAGGGACTTATCTTAAAAATAGAAGGAGATAAAAAACTATGAACAGTAAAATGACAACAAATTCACGACTACCAACAACCAAACCTAAAACAAACAAAAAAACAAAGCCAAAAACAAACTAAGCAAACAACTAGAAAAGGAACAGAGTCACAGAAATAGAGATCACATAGAGGGCTATCAGTGGAGAGGAAAAGAGGGGAGAATGGAGGAAAAGATAAAGGGCATAAGAAGCATAAATTGTAGGTACAAAATAGGCAGATATTGGTTAAGAATAGTACGGGAAATGGAGAAGCCAAAGAACTTTTATGTATGACACGTGGATATGAACTAAGGTTGGAGAATGCTGGTGGGAGGAGGGTACAGACTGGAAGGGAATAAAGGGGAGAAAGAATGGGACAACTGTAATAGCATAATCAATAAAATATATTACATTTTTAAATGGTGTTTAAAAGTAATCTAAGCTCCTTCAATTGTTCATTATCTTTTTTCTCTCTAAGGGAAAGGACCAAGTGTCCAGCATCAAAGGACACATCTGGGACAGAAAGTGACCAGGACTCTTCAGCAACCTAAATTTCAAAAAGCCAGCTTCATGAGCTGTTCAGGGCAGAGCTGTCCAGGAAGCCATAAGAGATAACCATTTCTCTTGCTACTCAAGGGTTATGTGCAATGTAAGAAGGCTTTCAACAGCCTGATGGTATATCTAGATTTGTGTTCCTGCCTAAACCACTCACCATTGGGGGTACTGTAGGTGAAACTGTTCTTGTGGCATCAAGGAAGGTGGCAGGGTTTGAGAAATGTCTTCTAGGAGCTAATTTACTGGCAAGAAAGTATGGGAAATTTTGCAGGAAGGAAGAAAATGTACAAAAGGGAAGCCAGAATAAGAAAGTAGAGAGAAATTAAAACAAATGTCATGAAGATAATGGTGAACAGAACAAAAATAACACAGAGTTAAGAAGGAAGAGAAATGGAATCAAGAAACCCAGTGACTAGCAACTTTTCCTAGGGTAAGTCTTGGACATCTAAAGTTACAAATACTCCATGATAACATGTGGGTATTCACAGACACTAGCTGCTTTGTGAAGTCATCCCAACTGGGCAGAGGGGAGAAGGCACAGGCTAGTCCCATGTGTTTGATTCAAAAGTATGCTATATTCCTTGGGTGTGTTGTCAAAACATGTGGAAAGCCCTCCAAGAGCCAATGCCACTTATGTATATCTGGAGATTTGAGTTAGACTCACTGAAACCACCAGTAAACTCAAACCATATCTTGAGATGCAATGTGGTAGAGTGGATACTGCATTTCATTATGCTTTAGAAGTGCTGAGTTTGAGTATAGGGTCTGGCATGTATGTGTGACTAGCTGTGTGAATTTGGCACTCGTTAAATATCATTAAACCTCAGTTTCCTCATCTATAAAATTGCTGTTGTTATTTGTAGCCGACTTAACAAGTTTGTTATAAGAATCTAGTGGAATAATAAAAATGAAAATGCTTTATAAAACTTCAGATCTCAAAGGAAGCACCAAAGAAAGACCCCAAAACTATCCAAACCCAAAGACAAACATAGAACCTACTTAAATGACAGCCCAAGACCAATAAGCTTGGGAGACCAAGGAAACTACAACACTGAAACTCACTGGTATTCTACCACAGAAGTTCACACCACAAACCAAGGGAACCAGAACAGATCAATTTAAGAAGCTGAGGCTAAGAAGAGTCTCACAAACAATGGGAAGACAAACAAACAATCATCAAATGAAAGGAAAGGAGGAAGCCTCAGAAAGAATGCTAAATGAAATAGAGGCAACTCAACTATCAGATATTGAGTTCAAAGCAATGGTTATCAGGAAGCTCAATGAGCTCACAATGAGCTACCAGAAACTACAGGGGAGCTATAAGGAACTCACTGCAAACTATATCAACATAAAAAAAAATAGAAACTATCAACAAGAACCAAGAGGAAATGAAGAATACAATTTCTGACCTGAAGAACACAGTAGAAGGAATGAAAAGCAGGATTGATGAAGCAGAAGATTGGATCAGTGAGCAAGAGGACAAAGTAGAAGAAATCAACCAGAAGGAGGAACAAAAGGAAAAGAGGTTCAAAAAGAATGAAGAGGGATTAAGAAAAATGGAAGACAATATGAAATGCAATAATATCCATATAATAGGGATACCAGAAGGAGAAGAGGAAGAGGAAAGGATAGAAAAGCTATTTTAAAAAGTAATGATGGAAAACTACCCTAATTTGATGAGAGAAAAAGTCACACAAATCCAGGAAACACAGAGAGTTTCAATCAAGAGGAACCCAAAGAGGCCCACCTCAAGACATATCATAATTAAATGGCGAAATTCCAAGACAAAGAGAGAATCCTAAAGGCAGCAAGGGAGAAACAGGAAGTAACATACAAGGGAGCCCAAATAAGGCTAGCAGCTGATCTCTCAATGGAAACACTCCAAGCCAGAAGAGAATGGCAAGAGATATTCCAAGTAATGAGAACCAGAGGTCTGCAACCAAGGCTACTTTACCCAGCAAGGCTCTCAATCAATATAGAAGGCCAAACAAGGAGCTTCTCAGACAAAAGAAGTCTATAAGAATACACCTCCACAAGATCAGCTATGCAAAAGATGCTAAAGGGCCAGTTTTAAGGAAGAGAAGGAAAAGAGAGAGAGAGAGAGAGAAACACAGGAACATAAGTGGCAATGAATAAGTACCTATGAGTAATAACCTTAAACGTAAATGGATTAAATGCTCCAATCAAAAGACATAGAATAGCAGAATGGATAAGAAAGCATGACCCACACATATGTTACCTACAAGAAACCCACCTCAGGACAAAAGATATACACAGGCTAAAAGTGAAGGGCTAGAAACAAATTTTCCAAGCAAATGGACAGGGGACAAAAAGCCCTGGTAGCAATACTCATATCAGACCAAATAGACTTCTAAAAAAGGGCCATAAAGAGAGACCTGGAAGGTCACTTCATAATACTCAAGGAAAGAATCCAACAAGAAGACTTAAACATTGTAAATATATATGCACCCAACATAGGAGCACCAAAATTCATAAAGAAAATCTTAGAGGACTTCAAGAAAGATATTGACAGCAATACAATTATAGAAAAGGATTTTAACACCTCACTGTTAAAAATGGACAGATCTTCCAAACAAAATAAGAACAAAGATATTGTGGCATTGAATAATGCCTGAGAGGAAATAGACTTAACTGATATATATATAGAGAGAGAGCCCTCCATCCCGAGGAAGCTAAATACACATTCTTTTCAAATGTACATGGAACATTTTCAAAGATAGACCACGTGATAGGACACCAAACAAGCCTCAACAAATTCAAGAAAATTGAAATCATACCAAGCATTTTCTCAGATCACAAGGGACTGAAACTAGAAACCAACCCCAAGGAAAAAAACCCAAAACACTCAAAATCATGGAGATTGAATAGCATGCTATTAAACAATGAATGGGTCAAGAATGAACTAAAGGAAGAAATCAAAAAGTTTCTGGAAACAAATGAAAATGAACTCACAACAATCCAAAACTTATGGGACACAGAGAAGGCAGTTCTGAGAGGGAAGTTCATAGTGATAGAGGCCAACCTAAAAAAGATAGAAATATTTCAAACAAACAACCTAACCCTACACCAACAAGAACTAGAGGAACAACAACAAAGACAGCCCAGAGCAAGCAGAAGGAAGGAAATAACCAAGATCAGAGCAGAATTAAATGACATAGAGACATAAAGCACAATTCTAAGGATCAGTGAGTCCAGGAGCTGGTTCTTTGAAAAGATACACAAAATTGACAAGTCTTTAAGGAGACTCATCAAGAAAAAAAGACAGAAGACCCAATTAAACACAATCAGAAATGAAAGAGGAGAGATTACAACTGACACCACAGAAATACAAAGAAGTGTAAGAAACTACTATGAAGAACTGTATGCCAAGAAATTTGAAAACCTAGGTGATATGGACAAATTTCTAGAAAAGCATAATCTACCAAAACTCAATAAAAAAAAAGCAGAAAGCCTGAACAGACCAATAACAGCAGATGAAATTGAAGCAGCAATCAAAATACCCCACACAAAAGTCTGGGTCCAGATGTTTTCACAGGAGAATTCTACAAAGCATTTAAGGAAGAGCTAACCCCTATCCTCCACAGACTATTCCAAAAAATCCAGAATGATGGAAGACTCCCAAACTCTTTGTATGAAGCCAGCATCATCCTAATCCCAAAACCAGATAAAGATACAACAAAGAAACAAAACTTCAGGCCAATATCACTGATGAACATTGACGCTAAAATCCTCAACAAAATATTGGCAAACCGAATCCAACAATAGATTAAAAAGATAATATTCCATGACCAACTGGGATTCATGCCAAGGATGCCAGGATGGTTCAATATTCACAAATCAGTAAATGTAATAAATCACATAAGCAAAAGCAAAGACAAAAATCACATGATCATATCAATAGATGCAGAAAAAGGATTTGATAAGGTACAGCACCCATTTATGATAAAAACACACAGCAAAGTGGGAAGGGAGGGAGCATTCCTCCACATAATAAAGGCCGTATATGAGAGACCTACAGCCAACATCATAATCAATGGGCAAAAACTAAAATCTTTTCCACTAAGATCGGGAACAAGACAAGGGTGTCCACTTTCACCACTTTTATTCAATATAGTATTGGAAGTTCTAGCCACAGAAATTAGACAAGAAAGGGAAATGCAAGGAATCCAAATTGGAAAGGAGGAAACAAAACTGTCACTGTTTGCAGATGACATGATAGTGTACATAGAAAATCCTATAGACTCTGCCAAAAACTGCTTGACCTAATAAATGAATTTGGCAAAATAGCAGGATACAAAGTCAATATCCAGAAATCAAAGGCATTTTTGTACAACACCAATGAAACAGCAGAAGCAGAAATCAAGAAAAAAATCCCATTCGATATAGCAAAAAGAAAAATAAAATACCTAGGAATAAACCTAACCAAAGAGGTAAAAGACCTGCATTCAGGAAACTACATAACACTGAAGAAATAAATCAAGGAAGACACAAACAAAGGAAACATATACCATGCTCATGGATTGGAAGAATTAACATCATCAAAATGCCCATACTACCCAAAGCAATTTACAGATTCAGTGCAATACCTATTAAAGTACCAATGGCATATTTCACAGACATAGAACAAACACTTCAAAACTTTATATGGAACCATCAATGACCCCGAATAGCTCCTGCAATTTTCAGAAAGAAAAGCACAGTAGGAGGGATCACAATACCTGATATCAAACTGTATTACAAGGCCACTGTAATCAAAATAGCCTGGTACTGGCATAAAAACAGGCACATGGACCAATGGAACAGAACAGAGAGCCCAGAAGTAAGCCCAAGTCTCTATGGTCAATTAATATTTGAGAAAGGGGGCAGCAACATAAAATGGAGTAAAAATAGCCTCTACAACAAATGGTATTGGGAGAACTGGACAACTACGGGGAAAAAAAATGTAACTCAAGCACCAACTTACACCTTACACAAAAATAAATTCGAGGTGGATAAAAGACTTAAATATAAGCCATGTCACCATTAAAGTCCTAGAGAAGAACATAGGCAGGAAAATCTCAGATATTTCATGCAGAAACTTTTTTACTGATACGTCCCCCAGAACAAGGGACATAAAAGAAAGAATAAACAAATGGGATCTCATCAAAATAAAAAGCTTCTGCACTGCTAAAGAAAACTGTATCAAAATAAAAAGAGAATCAACTGTATGGCAAAACATATTTGCCAATGATACCTCAGACAATGGCTTAATCTCCAAAATGTATAAAGAACTTACAAGACTCCACTCTAAGAAGACAAGCAACCCAATTAAAAAAATGGGCAAAGGACTTGAACAGACACTTCTCCAAGGAGGACATACAAAGGATCCAGAGACACATGAAAAGATGCTCAATATCACTAGCTATCAGAGAGATGCAGATTAAAACCACAATGAGGTACCACTTCACACCAGTCAGAATGACCATCATAAACAAAGCAACAAACACCAAGTGTTGGAGAGGTTGTGGAGAAAAGGGGAACCTGCTGCACTGTTGGTGGGACTGCAGAGGTACAACCACTATGGAAAACAGGATGGAATTTTCTCAAAAAACTAAAATTGGATCTTTTTTTTTGATGAAGCAATTCCTCTGCTAGGATTATAACCTAAGAACACTAAAACACCATTCCAAAACAACCTATGCACCCCAATGTTCATAGCAGCACAATTTACAATAGCCAAGTGCTGGAAGCAACCTATGTGTCCATCAGTAAATGAGTGGATCAAAAAACTATGGTACATTTACACAATGGAATTCTATACAGCAGAAAGAAAGAAGCAGCTCCTACCCTTTGCAACAGCATGGATGGAGCTGGAAATCATTATGCTAAGCAAAATAAGCCAGGCAATGAAAGACAAATATCATATGATCTCACCTTTAACAGGATCTTAAAGAACAAAAGAAAGAAACAAGCAAAATATAACCAAGGACACTGAAATAGAGAACAGTCTGACAGTGTTCGGAGTGGAGAGGAGGGAATTTCAGGGGTAAATGGGAAGGGTTTACAGGAAGAAGTATAAAGGACACGTGGATTAAAACTAGGGTTAGGTG
Source organism: Tonatia bakeri (assembly GCA_004024845.1). Taxonomy (NCBI): domain Eukaryota; kingdom Metazoa; phylum Chordata; class Mammalia; order Chiroptera; family Phyllostomidae; genus Tonatia; species Tonatia bakeri. The sequence continues at coordinate 3,638 of PVIA01016077.1, read as the reverse complement.
GATATGGGAGGGAGGAGGGGAGGGCTGGGTGGGTGGGTTGGTATGGGAGTAAAAGATAGAAAATTCTACTGTAACAACGATTAAAATAAGAAATATTGAAAAAAATAAAAATAAAACTTCAGATCTCCACAATGTAAGGTCTTATTAGTGATTTTGAAGTCCTGATAAGAAAAATTAAAAAGTAGGGTACTAGGGATTGTAAGTATTTTAAGGGTAATTTTTAAACCATGCTCATATAAAGAAGAATCACAAAAGAATAGATCTACCTCTTGGGGCAGACAGTGTTGGCAGAGAAATAGCTTATCAGGTTGGTATTTTTTATATTTAGGGAAAATTATTATATATATATTAATTTTCAAATGTTAAACAGTAAGGTAAATATTATTGAAAAAGAATCAAAGCCCAAGTGATCTGAGGGACTTACACGTTCTCCTCCTTGAGACTCATGCTAAACAAATTATTTCTGAGCCTATCCTTAACCCCAAATCAGACATTTGATCTCAGGATCAATGATAGTGCATAGAAGAGTCATATTTGTGTCAGTTGGATCCTCCATGAAGCAGACTTCAACATGCACTTAAGAATGCAAGAGATTTGTTCTTGGATGATGCTTGGAAAAGACAAGGGGTAAGAAAGCATTTTGGAGCAGAAAGAGCTTCAAACCATGATACAGGTCTGACAAAGCCTCAACTAACCCAACAGGGAGCCCTGGACCTAAGATTCCTTATTAAAAGAATCCCATAGTGAGCAGAAATGGCCAGACCTTACTACTTACATTATGCTCAATTATTGGCTGGGGGCTTCCCAGGAAAAAACATGGCCTCAGCTCGAAAGGTGAGGTGGTTCTTGAAGTCTTAACAGTTGGAAGATCTCAGCTAATTACACTCTTCTCAACTGATCTACATGTGCTTTCATGAAAGGAGATAGAACAGTGCACCTCCATAGTTGGGTAATGTTGAACAAAGGAGGTGCTAGGAAATTGAAGATGTTCAGACATACTGTGGGTTCTTAAAGGTGGCCTCTAGAAAGTCTAGACTGGACCATTGAGTGAACTCTTTGTGAGCACATACAACAGGCAATATAGATCACTAGGAGCTCGTAAGGTTGACCAAGAAAATGCCACAAAATCTCACTTCTTTTTTTTTTAGTATTACTAATCTCACATACCAGAAAACTGATGATGATGTAATATAACTAGATTTTGGTAAGATATTTATCAAAATCGTTTTGTAGCCTTATCAAGATGAACCTATGGGAGCTAGATAATAGTTTAGTTAGACAGACTCTGATATTCTTAAATATTATATACATGCAGATCAATTAATATGACCCATGTTATCAACTAATGTTTAAAGTTTAAAGGTCCAAAGTGGGATTATTGTCTTCTTCCAAAACTAGTTTCTCTTCCACATTCTCACCTTCTATCAGTACTATTATATTTTCCTAGATATCCAGATTTGAAAGCTAGAATTTCCGTGGATTTTTTCTCATTTCCTTCACTGGCTCAGTTGCCAAGTCAAACAGTCTCTGCTTCTTATTAACTCTCACATTCACCCATTTGCTTTCATTCCTACTTGAATATCCCTGGGACTTGGCTCCATTTCTTCACACTGATCCCATGTAATGGCCTGCCAAGTGTTCTACCCACAATAATCTAGCAAATGCTAGAAATTGCTCTGGATGCTTGAGGCAAAACATAAAAATCTCTACCCTAGGTGGAACATAAATCATGAAGAACTGTCAGTTCTGAAAAATCTGTTACAGGGTCTGGTTGACTTTTAAAAGAAACTCTTTAACTTCTAATGGCAAATAACTCAATTGGGGGAAAAATGAAACTATGGTCCCAGTCAAAGCTGATACACTTTTTGTGGCAGAAAAAAATGCTTGGAGACAGTAGCCCGTGCTTTGTTTTGTTACTTCTGTATTTTCCTTTCTGCTCCCCTTCATCAATTCAAGCAGAGAGTTGGTCCATTTCTCATTTCCTCAGTGGAAAAATGTGGCAGGTTAGAAATAGATATGGCCTGAGAGAGAACAGATATAGACCCCACTTCTTTACTGTTCTAGAAACACAGGAGGAAGGAAACAGAAAAACCCCAGAAAGTAAATGCCTCTCAGGGTATATCTAAAGGCATGGAGGGTACCCTTGCAGGCTGAAGCAGCTGTCCAAAGTGGACCTTAGAAGGGTTTGAGAAGCAATAGGAACTGGATGTTACAGGCCATGTGGAAAAGGAACAGTGCCACCAAATATTCTCATTCAGTGGTCAGATGTTGAGTAAATTTCCCAGAACCACAATGAAATCCCAAGTAAGAACTCAAGAAAGAATCATGTTAATATCTCCAACCTATCCAAGAGGAAAGGCTCAAAATAGAAATCAAGTAATAAAATGTAAAGCTATATCTCTTACATATATGAAATTATAAACTTAAAATTTTCTGTTATATTTGCCATGTCATGAAAATAAAGGTGCCAAAGACAGCAACAATCATGAGAACATTGTGAAAAGCAGCAAATTACCTGAAATACTTAAGGAGAAAAGCAATTCAGGAAAATCTTAAGACTCTGAATATGGCAGGAGCTATGCGCACCCACGGGGAACAGTGAATACCCAGTCTACCGGACCAGGAGAGGCCTTGCCCTGGGGGTGGAGTCTTTCCCGTGGGCGCCGGAGCCCCCAAACGGGTGTTTGTGGTTTTGGGGAGAACTGAGACCCGGGGCCCAGCCAGGAACAGGGAGGGTCTTCCCAAGCTGGGACCATCTGTCGCGGGCGCACGCCCTGCGGGCTTGATCACTCAAACGCAGATCTCAGAAAGGACACAACTTTTCCAGGGTGCTGGAGTCCGCAGTGGATACAAAGGGAGGGGCGCGACCCTTCCCAAGCCCCGGAGGGTGCCTCTCGAGACCGGAGGAGAGGAGAGACTGCGCTGCCCTAGAACGGGGAGCCCACGAGGGGAAGTTCGGGACCCAGCGAGCACTCCCAGCCCAGGCACCGTGACCCGGAAGAGAGGCGGGGGCTCGGCTGAGCAGAGAGTCCTTGGCGGGGAAGCTGGGGGAGGGGCGCAACGCCTGGCCGCCTGCGACCTGAGCACAGAAGGAGTCAGCAATCAATTCTGAGAAAAATCGATGGCCAGCCCTGAGTCTGACTGAGTTGTGTCTTAGAAAGGTGAAAGGCAGTCTCACTGCTCGCTCCTCAGCCTGCTTGCGCTGGCAGGAACAGAAACACTGATTTGGACAGTCTGAAACCAACAAGAGTTTTTTTTTGTGTGTGTGTTTCTTTATTATTTTTTTTTCTTCTTTCTTTCTCTCTCTCTGTGTGTTTTCTTCTTCTTTCTTTCTTTTTTTCTTTCTTTCCATTTTTTTTCTTTTCTTTTTTCCCCCTTATCCTACTAATGTTTGTTTGAGTGTATATATCTCTCAATTCCTTATAATTCTTTTCCATCTGTCTTAGTGTTATTACTTCTGCTCCAAATCTATCTCTCCTGTAATATATATGCTGGTTGTTTTATTTTGGTTGTTGTTGTTTGTTTTTGTTTTTGCATGCAAATTTATATTATCTTTTTCTCCCTTTTCTGACATTTTTTATTTCAATAGTATTTTCTTTTCTTTCTACATAATCTTCTTTGCTTAGCTGGTTATACTG